>PVKA01013787.1:0-54140 GCA_004027165.1 Ctenomys sociabilis | reverse complement strand
AAAAAAAAAAAAAAAAAAAAAAAAAAAAAAAAAAAAAAAAAAAAAAAAGATTGTGTTCTTAGACATTAAGTTTTTCATGTCCCTTAAGATTTGTCTTACACAGTTGGGTGATGCTGTGTTTGGTGCATACATATTAATGAGTGTCACTTCTTGTTCTTGAATGTTTCCCCTGACCAATAAATAGTGGCCTTCTTTGTGTCATTTGGTCATTCTTCGTTTGAAGTTGAGACTGTCTGAGAACAGAATGCTACTCCTGCTTTTTTCTGAGGTGATGGGGCATGTAGTATTGTTTTCCATCCTTTGACTCTGAGCCTATGAATGTCCTTTTGAGTTAATTGTGTTTCTTGTATATAGCATATTGTTGAATTTTGTTTCCTAATCAACTGTGCCAGTCTATTTCTCTTATTTGGAGAACTGAGTGCATTTACATTTATGGTTATAATTGAAATGTGCTGACTTATGTTTGTCATGATATTTACCTGGTATTGTTTACTCCTTTGTAACCTGTGTTTAATTGAGTGTCCTGTTTAGTGGGTTCCTTCCATTCTCATTCATGGAGTTCTGGTCATTTTGGTCTCTCTCTGGAACATCTTTCAGCAGCCTGTGAAGGGATGGCTTTGTCATCATGAAATTCTTTAGTTGTTCTTTGTCGTGGAAGTATTTCACTTCTCCATCAAACTTGAAAGAGAGTTTTGCAGGATATAATAGTCTGGACTGGAATTTGTTTTCGTGCAGGACTTGAAGACCTTTGCTCCATGCTCTACTTTCCTTCATTGTTTGTGTAGAGAAGTCAGCTGTAATTCTGATGGGTTTTCCTTTGGACTTCTGGGATCTTAACTATTATATGTCTCCGTGTGTTTCTACTTGGGTTGAGGTTATTTGGTGTTCTGTATGCTTCGGTGACCTGAATGTTGGATTGTTTCCTCATATTTGGAAGGTTTTATGCAATTATTTCTCCCCAAATTCTTTTTATGTCAATTGTATTGACTCCTTCATTCTCGTTGATACCAATTATTCTCACAGTGTTCATCCTGGCATCATCTTGCAGGTGATGGGATTATTTTTTCCTGCATTCTCGTTGTTTTTTGAGAGATCCTTCCTCACCTTTTCACTAACTGCTCCAGCATCTTCAAGGTCTGAAACTGCCTTCACTTTCACTCAAACGGTTTTGTAGACTTGTGATTGCTATTTTTAGTTCTTCTATATCTCTTTGACTGTGTTTCATGTGTTCTATTTCTTTTTTGTATTGCTCATACAAGGAATCCATCATATTTCTGATCTCCTCAACTTTTTTATCCATGTTTTCTTTAGAGGTAGTAATTAATTCTTTTTGTGCTGCGTTTCTTCCAAGTTGGATTTCCTCTATATATTTCTGGGCTTGTTTCTGTATTTCAGATCCTATGACTTCAAAATGTTCTTTTTGGATTTCTGAACTTATTTCTGCTTTGAGTTCCTCATGATCTTTCTGCTGTTGTTTTTTTTGCTTCAGATGCTGTTACTTCATATATATCAGCTGGAATAGTGCTCTCTGCACTTTTTCTGGGTGAGCATAGTTTTTCCATCCAATGTTTCTGGAATTCATTCTTTATTTCAGATACTATGTATTCATATATATCTTTTTTTAATTTGGGAAATTACTTCTCATTTTATTTCCTCTATAGTTTTCTGCTGTTGTTCCTTTGCTGCCGTATCTGTTAGTTCATTCATTTGCAGCTGAGCTAGTGTCCTCTGCCCTTCCTGATAGACTCGAGGTCTGGGATTGCATTTTTCCCCTTCTCTTTGTCATTTTGTGTAGCACTCACCTTTCATCTTTGGTGTAGAGCTTTTGTGCAGCTATAACCTTAGCTTGTTATGAGATTCCGGTGCCAGACTCTTAAGTTTGAGATTTTCCAGGTATGCCTATCCTGGATCTAGCTGTTGTGTTCAGTTCCTTTTTTTGCTGCAGCTCCTTTGGTTCCGCTCTGTTGGTTTCTGGGGTCAACCTTCCTGTGTTCGGCAGGTCGTTCCCCAGGTGGGTGGGCCTGGGCTTTGGTGGGTCTTCTGGGCTCACAAAAGGATAGTGGATGATCTTATTCACTGAGTAGGCTGTACTGGGTCGTCCATCCTGTGCTGGGTCTGGGTCTACAGGCTGTAACCCAAGAAGGCTGGGAAAGGTCCCTCCATTGCAGTGGGCCTGGAGCCATCACTCACATGCCAGGCTGTGCTGGGTTTTTGTCTGTGGCGTGGGACTGAGGATTGCTGAGAAATGTCCCTCTGGCATGGCAGGCTTGGAGTTCTCACTTCAGGCTGACCTGCCCTGGGTCTGGGGCTGTGGGGTGGGACCTGTTATCATCTGGAAATGTTTCTCTGGCACAGTGTGCCTGGAACTCTCACCAGGCCACGGGTGGTGATGGGTGCCAGGGAATCCCTGGGAAATGTCTCTTGGGCACAGCGTGCCTGGAGTTCTACAGTCACTGAACTTTGATGCCCAGAAATCGGAAAAATTCCCACTCGTTCAGGGGCCTTTAGGGCAGGGGATCTGGGGAGGTGTTAGTGAGTGGGTCCTGAGGTTTCAGGCCAGTCACTGGCTTGGATGGGTTGGGGCCAGGGATCTGGGTAGCGCTCGTGGGAAGAAGCCAATGGCTCTCCCTCAGACGCACTACCCTCTCACTGATCTGGGAAGCCTGGTGAGTCATGCAAATTCCCACTCGCTGGGAGAGATTGGGGTGGCATCCAGGAGGATGCTGGAGTTAGCTGCTGTCTCAGGCCATGGGTCTCGCTGTGTCGGGAGATCTCTGGGTCTGGGCAGGGGCGCGCGCGATGGCGGAGGATGGCGAAGTTGGCCGTGCTGTCTCGGCTGGTCTCCGTATGTCTCTTATCCATAAATTAAGAAACTGTAGCTGTTTGCGTATTTTATTTTTTATACCTGAATTACATCAAATATTCAGTAATTAATACTTTCTACCTTGTTATTTTCCTAGCAATTGTCCATAGTACTAGAAGCCAACATAATATCCTGTCCAACCACCATAAGTGCAAATCTTGCCTCTCATAGAATTATATAGAAACACGGCATCCTCTATCCAAACTGTATTTTCCATACATACACATCATGATTTTTCCATTCTATACCCCGTCCTTGCTCTACACCTGTCAAAGATGGGCACTCCATTATCATTCAACTAACTTAGGTGCTTGAACTGGACAACACAATCCAACACAGTCCAGCATTCCACAACAATAGTGAGTTATCTGAAGATGTCAACCATAGCCATTTACAGCTCAGCTTATTATTATGGCCCCGTGATGTATACTTCACTTATATACTTTTCTGCTGGATGGTTAAGGCCTAAATAGAGCAAGACTTATATACCAACACATGTACTTTATATTTCTTATGAGGTCAGTAAAGTCCCCTCAGGGTTTTTCTTGCAGTCCTGTACCTTATTCTGTAGATCCTTTGTCTGTGTCATCCATGTGGATGAGTCATGGCTAATGCTTGACCAGTTTGCTCTCTGTGAGAGCCTGAGAGAAAGTTTTCTCTCCCTGTGACTCTCCCCAGGCACACTATAGAACTTCGATCTCTTTCCTTTGTGGCTCCATAATCTCCTTATTCAGAAAATTTGGAGCTCAACTGAGCTTCATGATGTTGCAGTACAGGTTCTCCTATGTCCTGAGTCTTCGTTGACTCCTCAAAATAGTAGGACTAGAAATCCCATTCAATCTGGCCATCCCCCTACCGGGAATTTTCCCAAAGGATCTGAAAACATTGTATCGTAGTGATATATGTGTACCTATGTTTATAGCAGCGCAATGTGTGATAGCAAAATCTTGGAAACAACCAAGATGTCCATCACACAAGGAATGGTTGAAAAAGATGTGCTATTTCTATATAATGGAGTATTACTCAGCTATTAGAATGATAAGTTTGAAGCATTTATACTGAAGTGAATGCCACTTGAACATGTACTCAGAAGTGAAATAAACCAGACACACATGCGTAAATATCATATAGTCTCCCTAGTATACGAAGTGAAAAGCAGAAATACAAATGGAAATGTACAACAACAACTAAAAATCAATTGAGTCAGATAAGGCAAAGTGAATGGCACATGCTACCGGATACTAATCCGCTTTTCTTCTGATGGTTAACAACCTAAGTTGTTAACAGATCAAATTTGGAGAAATAGAAGAGCCACAAGGCCAGCCAACATTTTGGCCCTAGCCTTTCAAAGTACTGCTTTTAACTGTTCTGAGTATCAAAAAAGAAACAAATATTTATTCACACATAACTTCTGAATAGAAGGATGCTTTCACAGCATCATTGGAGGCAAGTGATACAGGAGCTTAGTGTCTGTACTCCAGTATGCAAGGGTTGGCAAATAGTTCCAATACTCCAACAGAGAAGCACAGTGCTGAGTTACTCTTCCCCACTGCTTCCCCATTTCACACTATGTGTGCAGTGCATATTGACCAACATATGTAACTGTGTGTAACTTGTGATGCTATTTGCTGTTTGAAAGGCACTCTCTTCATAGAGAAATGTGCAGTGGTTTCCATGTCCCTTTCAAATCTCAAGTTGGGAGTTAGTTGCTATGGTAACAGCATTGAGCATTGTGGCCTTTATGGTGTGATTAGGCCAAGGCGCCCTGTCTTCAGGTGTGGTTTTTGGGCCCTTACTGTGGGACTGGGGTTCTTATCACAAGGTGGTCCTGATAGAAAAGGGCCCACTCAACCCTCTGCTCACTGTGTCACAAGCAGTCACTGTCCTTCCTCTATGTTGTGAGGAAGAACAAAGATCTCTAGAGATATAGATGTGTACTTTGGAATTTTAAAGAATGTCATAGCATCATGGTGTGTGTGTGTGTGTGTGTCTAAAGCATTTTGGCTAAATAGTTTTTGTCACTCCATAGGTGCATCCAGGGACCTCGATCTCGATGTTGGACCATTCTGCAACACAGCACAGAAATACTTGTCTTCCTCACTGAATGTGATGAAAAGGAAATAATCAGTGGATATGATTTTTCTTTTTAGCAATATGAGGATTGAACCAGGGGCCTTCACACTAAACTATATCCCTAAACCCCAGCCCAGCTTAACTTTTTATTTTAAGATAGGGTCTCACTAAGTTACTAAGTTGTCTAGGCTGGGTTGGAACTTATGATCCTCCTTTTTCAATCTCCTAGAGCATGGGATTACAAGAGTGTGTCACTATACCTGGCTGAACTTTTGAATTCTAACAAGTATTTAAACCTATATCTTCAGTGTTTCTCCCTAGGGTAATCACTACAGCTTTTAAAGTTGGTCTGCCTGTCTCTTTTCTTCTCTGTACTTAATTAATTGCATAACCAATACCAATATGGCTTTGTGGAAAGAAAACTTTCTTCATAAGACAAATATTTAAGCCTTCATTAGTCCTCATGACCAATTACCTTTTGTTGAACTTTTGGTTCTGGCCTTGGTTGTCCACTGTCACATGGCAGCAGAGGATATTCCAACTGGGTTTGATTTCTCCTGTGCTCTTGAGCTCTAGGGATTGCCTGCTGGAAACAGGCCATGTGTTTTATTTCCCTAGGCATGGGCTCAGGCCAGCAGGACCTCTGCCCAGAGCCAGCCCTTCCCACTTTTGGATCCACTTGCTCTTCTGGGAGCCTATTCAGTAGAACTCTGTCAGCCTGTCTAGGAGTGATCCTACCTACAGCTTGAGACATTTTGTGCTCTGTGTTCTTTTACTTTAACCAGTACAAATGAGTCCTACTGTGTGCTTAACCCTGAGAATGTGGTAGGCCCTTTGCATACCTCACCACAGGACATGAACAGTCTGGTTATTCATAAAGATGTCAGATCAAATCTTCAGTGCATTATAGGATAGGACAGCAGATGCCCTGGATTGTTCCTATAGGGGGTCTCTCCTCCTGGGGCCATGAAAGACTTCTTGGCAGCCCCATTCCTTAGGAAATGAGTTTGGTTTCCATAAGACAGTACAGAAAGAAGGCAGAAAGGGACCATGTGGACTCTGCTGTGGAATTGCCTTAATGCCTTGGGCCTCACCGGCTACATGGGCTTCCAGTTAGAGGTGTTGGTATAGAGATGTAGATGCTGGATCTGCCCAGAAAATGCTAAATTTTGAGGTTCAAGTTATCTGATTTTATGTGTGGGTTTAGGACAACTCATAAGACTTAACAGGAAATATGCAATGAGGGTGGCCTTTCACTATGTTGGTACTTTTTATGGATTTTGTGAGTCATAGAGTTGGCTCTGAATGGAGCTCCTGGCTAGGGGTTCACAATTTCAGGCCAGCTGGACGTGGATAACCAGATTCCAGCAGAGAGAAAACACTGTCCCTGTGTGGTGAGCCTGCTGTCCTCTTGCAGCTTGTCCTCTCTGGCTGGGCTAGGTGGCATTGGCAAAGGAGGGGTATATGTCAATAAAAGTGAGTTGACATATAACAGTTACTTCCACATTCAAGTGGAGATGTGTTGATACTTGGAAGGGTTATGACCTGGATAGAAAAATGTTTTCTTAAAAATGGTTCTGATGTCTAATGCTGACTTTATGGCTAAGGACAGTCTCAGTGGCCACTCAGGGTTCTATTTGCTTTAGACAGGTTGCTTGCTTCTGACAGCTTCTTCCCCAGAGCATGATGTCTGATTGCCTAGTGTGTTCATTCCCAAGCTTTCCATCTGCCCACACAAAGCTTCCCATGAGTGTGGCAGGACCTCCAACTAGCTTTATATTTGGTAATAAGTCAGGTAAGTACATTTTGCCTTTGCTAGACTCAGATCTGGAGGCATCATCTTAGATTTTCACATAGAAGTATAAGGGATGAGCATAGGGACTTTCCTTATGAGTGACTTGGTTCCTTCCAGAGGTGATAAGGCATTCACCTTTGAAAAGAACAAGAACATCTGAGCATTCAGGAGTGGATGGTAACACTCAAGAAACTAAAAATGGATGTTTCTGTAGTCTAGGAAAGATGTGTGGCACACAGAGGTGCTGCTCTCCCAGTACTACCACCAGTGATAGCTTTCCGACAGTAGTTGTCAATGGCCCCATCTTTCCCCTCAGGTAGAAAGAGGTCTGCATAAAAGACATTTTAACCTTGGAAAAGGCCAACACTAACTCCTACTGGGGTGATCAAGTTGTGAAGGATAAGGTTCTTCCAGAGAAGACTGTGTCTTATAATAGGTCCCCCACCAGGCAAGGGCGTGTTGAGGGCCACTAAGGGTTGGGCTGGCTGTTAAGCAGTGGCCCATATGAAGATGTGTTGCACCCTTGGCCTGGCTGTCACTGGTGTCTCTACCTGCTGAGACAAAGGAAACAGATGTCTGCTCCTACCTTGTTCCCGTCAGCCTTGTAGAACACCTCTACTCACCAGGCATAGTATGTATGTGGGTATGTGTACAACTGAATGTGCTTTACTTCAGAAAGCAAAATATACTTTTGTTACACAAACACACACACTCCTTAAGGACTTGGCTGTGTGAAGTGTCCACTTGTGCTCCCCCAAGAAAGAGATGAATAGTATTCCCTCAGAGGGAAAGACAAAATATTGAGTGTGAAGTAGTTTTGCTTTAAAAACTAAATAAAATGGATCCCTACCTAGGCAGTTTCAAAGCCTTTCCTTCCTCTGGGCTGCTTGCAGCACCCCTGCTCAATGCTGGGTCTTTGAAGGAAACCACAATATGATCCTTCAGCACAGCCCAGTACTGTCCTTAATGACAAGCATTACATTTACACAGGACCATAAATCAAATCTAGGGGCTGGCTCCTGAGCAGGGGGCTGGCTCTGCAGCACTGTGCAGGGAGAAGAAGCCAGGGTAAGCGCCCCAGAATCACAGCACAGTCCCCCTTGGAGGGAGGGGCAGTGCAGCCCACAGCACAGCTTCCGGTCTCAGGAGCAACTTCATACAGACAATGCCCAGGAAACTGGCGTCGCTGTCTCACGGTGTTCACAGGGTGTGTCAGATCCTCTGAAACCCTTGCCCAAATCCTCCCACGCTGCCCGACCAGCCCCCACCCTCTTCCTGCTTTTAATGTCCTGGTCAATGAAGGCTGAGGATTCTTTTGAGGAGAATGTATCCTGTGAAGCCTGCAATTACTGTCTCTGATTTCACTGTGAAAACTTTACAACAGCCGCACTGAAAAATCTTCCTTTACCCTCCCACTCCTTCTAACAGAACGGAAAAATCCATCAAATTAACACATCAATGAGTTGATTGTAATCTCCAGGGCTCCAGTAGCGCTCTCCAGCCTCCCAGACAGGAGGCCAGCATGATTTATCAATGCAAACCTAATAGCATCAATATGAATCTAACTAAAAATCAATATTTCATTACCAAATTGTTAGTGAGAATGAAGAAAAATTGCCAGAGTCAGAGCATTCTCTAGGGCAGGAGCATCCGGAGTTCAATGTGACAAGATGAGTGATGTGTGACTCGGGGCCTGGGAAGGACACGAGGACGCGGAGGACGGGCCACCGCGGACGCTGGCGCGGGAGCCTCCTGGCTCTGCAGCTTCCTCCTCCTTTCTTTTTAGTCTTTTCTTAGAAGGCAAAAACCAGTGTGAGTGCAAGAAGGCAAAAAATAAAAAAGGCCCTATGCTGAGCTGTCTGGCTCTCAGATCTCTCCAAGGCGGAGAATCTGCTGGGGAGATTGCGGCCCTTACTAAGGCAACCTCACCCTCCTACCCTCGTGAACCTGCACGGGGGCTTCTTTTTCTAATACTCCCTTGGGTGCAGGGTTCAGGGCCCTTAGTTTATGTTGAGCTATTTTACCAAAACAAAGAGAAGAAAAGAAAAAGAAAAAGAAGGAAGATGAAATGGTACCTTTGGAAATACATCACCTAGGTTTGTGGCCAGGGTGGCAACCGGTGGGTGAAGGAGGGATGGACAATCCCCTGGAAGTGACGAAAAACTGAAAACAGCCAGAATGGGTTTCTGTCCAAGCTTATTATCAATCCACTGCCACCCAAGGACCCAGAGTCACATAGTGAGGAGGACAGTTAACAAATGGGAAGAAAGCAATGACATTACAGAAGGTAAGGTGAGTAAAATAGGATGCAGTGCAGAGTTGCACCTATATGCTGAGTGGTTAGGACAGTTGAGTTCTACCCCTTCCTTACTCAACTCCTTAAAACATAGGCTCAAGGCAGGTGGTACAGCTCAGCGGAGAGCACTTGCCTAACAGGTGCAAGTCCCTGGCATCCCACATGCCCACTCAGATCAAATCCCTCCCTCCCAAGAAAACCACCTCTCAAACAACAATAACAAAAAAAATGGGCTCTACCTTATCCTCTGGTGATTGATTCTGTGTTAGTAAGTTGAGTCTTTGTTAGTAGGTTTTAACTATCTCACCCTGCAATTTTGCAATATTTGTAATGCTAGCCTTCCTTTTCACTTCCCTGGGATGTTCTGTGCAGTGCTGCTCAGCAGTGCTATATGTTGCATATTTGTATTTTTGCTGTTGTGGTGTAGTCTGACATCATGGTGTCTTAAGTCAAGGAAGATTTTCAGGATAGTTTCACAGTTTCACTAAGTATTTGATCTGTCCCCCAAAGTCATGCTTCTAGAGCACTAACAAGACTATCTCCAGCCTTTGGTCATCCTTACCTGCTGGGCTTCTGACTCTTGGCCTGACTCTGACAAAGGGATTGTCTGCCTTTCTACCATGCTGTAGTAGGTTGCTTTCCATAATTTTCAGGCACTTAGATTTCCAGTATGGATTTGTTTTATAATGGTACCTCAGTCAAAGAGTTGAAATTGCCATAATAACCAGCAGAGATATGGAGATGTGTTTCTGTACAGTCCTCTGAAGAAGGGACAGGTGTGCATCTTCCTGGAGATTACTTTAGGCATCATCACCTCTGGAGATAAATAGGGGAATCCCTGCTGAAGTAGCTCTCAGGGGATTGGTCTTCTCCAGTACACACCTCAGACATGGTGAGGAAGTATCCGCCTCCTACTTCCTGTGATGTGTCAGGGCTCCTCAATGTCATGCTTTTTTTTTTTTTAAATGTTTATTTATTTGTTACAGTGTCTCGCTACACATCACAGACTCTTTTTTTGTGTGTGTGGGGGAGGGGGTCAGCTCAGCCAGCCCTGTGGGGAGGGGCTGGCACAGCATGTGGTGCTGGGGATCAAACTGCGGTCCTTCAGAGCTTGCCTAAGCTTGCCAAAGCAGGAGCTTTAGACCGCTGAGCTATCTTGCCAGCCCTGTCATGCTTTCATATCTTCTTGTTTTCAAGTATTCCTGTCTGCTGCTCCATCTGACTTGGACTGACACTGACAAAAGTGGACATCATTATCTTCTAACTTTTCCCAGGGGTCTCAGGGGAGCCTCTGGAAGTCCAATGGCAATCTCTGCTTCCACTCAGTGTGCAGTTCCCCATTACATCCATGCATTACAACACATTGACCAAGCACTTCCTGTTCCACTGCCCAGCCTGGGAGGCCGATGCTTAGTCTGCGCATCCCTGGCAGCACCAGCAAGGGCTTCCTCTCTCCTCCTTCCACCCTTCTCCATGTAAGGGTGGGTTAAGGCACTGCATAATTCCTCTTTCTTAATGGCAAAGGTTCTATTAATGCTGCACAAGAAAATTGGGATGAAAGGATTTTTACAAATCCTACCTGAGCCTGCATAACTTTGGTGAGGGTGCTGTTTCATTCTCAGTAAGAAGCAGGAAGTCAGCTTATGGTGTCATTGTCCTGATGTTTCTGATAGACTTTACACATCACCTTTGGTAGCAAGTGTATTTTTTTCTGGGATCTTAAACATTTTACAGACAATGTAAAATAGGACCACTAAACCAAGAGTAAACTGGTGCCATTATTGCTTTGTGTTTCTCTGCATGACATAGATTTGGTCTCCCTTCTTTTCCCACCTCTGCGTATGACAAGATCACAACAGGGAATATCCAGACATCACAAGCATGAGGACTCACAGAGCAGACTTTCCAGACTCTGGTACAAAGAGACTGACTTTCAGGGGCCGTGCAGCCCAAGCGAGCACTGGCCTTGTGCCAAAAGAGTGAGGAATGAAAACCTAAATCTTTACCCCTACTGCATATCAAAGCAGCAATATCCTGGAAGAAGCTTTCTTGGCATTTTTAACTCAAGTGTTTTACTCTCACTGGGGCCCACTGCAGATTCTCTCCCTTCTCATCTCCTGGCCGCTGGATTCCACGGCAGAGGCTCCTCCACAGCCCCTTCCACTACTGCATGTCTCCTTTCATCAGTGTTCAACTCTACCAGCTCACTATGCCTCTCCTAGCAGTAACTGTGCTGACATTTTTCTTTGCTCTTGATGGTTTCCTGTCAGCCTTGCCACCAGTACCCCATTACTGCCTTTCTGCTCTCTCCGTCCATGTGGGGGTCTGCAGTCATTACCCTTATTTCTGAATCCTTACTTATGGCCCTTTGAATGTGGATTGGGATTTGATCCTCTGGTCTCACGGTGTCACTCTTCACAGAGGCACCTCTGTGGGATGACTCTTCAGTCTCTTCAAGGTCTGCTCATGCACCTCATCCTGCTGCGATACCCTGCCTTTGGGCCCAGAAACCAATGACTCCTGTCTGAGTCTACAGATGCCTTGAAGACTGGCCTATGAAAGGTGGTCTTCATCCAGTTATTTTAGAAATGACCCTGTGGTTCCCACCTTAGTTCTGCACCCGTTGCTTGTTTTACTACCAGGAGTTTTGTTTCCACACTGAACAGATGTCACAGGGCCTTGTAAACACACATGAAGTGTAGTTGTTTTCAAATGCTTTTCTGCCAAGTTCTTTCCTGAGACCTTTCAGTTTGCTTTTCAGAACTTCCTTCCTGGCATGTTTCAGACTTTCTCATCCCTGCTGCTAGAATTGTCCTACTTCGTCTTAGTCTCTTCCTTTTTTATCTAGCCCCAATTTCCAACCTGACCACTTTTTTCTTTTCTCACTTTTTCTCTGTCTTCATTGAATTTTAACAGCTGTCTCTTTCTCTTTATAATGTTTTTTTTTTTTTTAACATTTCTACCATTCTTTACTTAGCCAGTGATAAGTGGTATCATCAATCTTCATAGGGAGAAAATGTACACATTTTCCTTGCAGTGATCACATAATTCACTTTCTTATAGACTTCCTTTACTTTTTGAGTTATCCAGAGTCTATTATACATAGTACTCTAAATTGGTTCATCTAGGAAACATTTCTGTTAGTGTAGTTGACCCATATGGCTCTTGGAAAACCACTTCTTCAAAAACTAAGCCAGAAAGAAGTGAAAAAACATGTCAGTGTGCTGGTTGGTATTATTCAAAAGGGGTTTGATACTTCGATACACGAATTTTTTTTTTTTTGTCTTTTTTTTTTTTTTTTTTTGAGACAGGGTCTCACTATGCAGTTCAGGCTGGCCTTAAGCTCACTTTGTAGCTCAGGCTGGTCTCGAACTCACAACAATCCTCCTGCCTCAGCCTCCCGAGTGCTGGGATTACAGGCATGCGCCACCACGCCCGGCCTACACCAATTTTTAATCTCTGCTATTTTTCTTTTATTCCCTTATATTTATGATACCTAATATTGTACATTTTATTCTATGAAAAATAAAATCTTCTCTGGCTTTTTCCTGCCCCCCCTTTGTATACCTCAATTAATATCATGGAAAATATTTTCCAATGTGTGCATTGCTTGGTTTTATTGATCTGTTTTGATTTTAAAAACTGAAAGTTGCACATGTCATACATAGTATTGAAAGGGGATTGGAAGAGTTTGCATTTTGTGTTGTCTCTGCCTCTGATGTGTTAATTGTTTTCTATCTTGATGTTTTTGCATTTTTCTTTAAAAGAAATATGAAATGGTGATACTGTGCCTCTTTCTAGATTATAAGACATTTGCTGGTAGTATATTTGGTATTGAGTTAATTGCTCAATTCTCTCCCCTTCCCTATTTTTTAATGCTCCCTATATTTTCAGTATTTCTTCTTTCACAAGGTAAATAATCATAGTTTGTTTCAAAATAGGTCCTATTAAAGTATAAGAGACAGCCGATGCAAGCAGGGTGTGGTGATGCATGCTTGTAATCCCAGTACTCTGAGAAGATAAGACAGGAAACTTTGAACACAACCTGGGGAATTTAGCAAGGTTCTACCTGTTAATAATAATAAAAAATAAACAAGGGCTGTGAATATAGCTCAATGCGGGGGCCCTGGGCTCAAGAACCAGTACAAAAAAATGTGTCAACTCACACTGATCTTCCCAGAGAGATCATACTTGCAGATAGACATTTGAAAGTAAAGAAATAAACTTTATTTAACTTTAAGCTGTGGAAGTGAAAATAGCCATCTGAATAGGGGGCCTGTCTATTGCAGGTGTTCCTAGTTTTCCATCCAGCTGGCATTCTCTGTCCCCTGGGCTGAGAAGGGAGCTGGCCCTAGTGCTCAGCTCAAGGCAGTGTCAGTGCTGGGCTTTTGTTCCTATTGCTTCTATGAAGCCCTGGTGATGTCATCCAGGGAACAAGCTGTCCCTAACTGCCCACCTGCTCCAACCCAAGGTCACTATGGAAACAGAAACCTTCCTACTCTCTGCCCACACATCCTGGAAACCACCCACGCCTGAGGCCTTCTGTGCAAGGCCGGCCAGTGACTGTGCTGTAGGACCTTTGTTATTGTTATTATAAAATCAATTTGTAATTCTAGAAGCTTGACTTCTTTTTTATTTGCTTCTTTATACAGTGCTAGGTAAAACAGACACCTTCTAATTGTACAGCTACCGCTGGTGGTAAAAAGGAATTTTCTTCACAGGTTTGCTCTTTACAGTTGAACTGTCTTTTAAGACTTTTTCCATTTACATTTCACTGTATAAATTGTCTCACAGGAGGTCTACTTAACAACATTATTTGTGGAAGACAACAGTACCCTTGTTTGTCATTGCTTTGTGGTTTGGGGGTTTTGTTTAATAGAATTTTTTTTGGTCTTTAAGCTGCTTTGTGTTTAAAAGTTTTTGCAAGCTTGGTTAAAGAAAAGAAAAAGCAGAAAGCTGGAAAGGAGGATTGGTCCATGACATGGATATTGAATGTGTTTCTAGAAAATACCTCAGGACCAATGCTAGTTCTAACTGGAAATATTAGCAAACATAAGGACTTAGGGATTTGTTTGTTTTTTGTATTTTAGGAAAGAGTCTACAGGGTGTTCAGGGTTTCACTACTAGTTGGACTTGTAGTGATCCTCCTGTTTATAGCCTACCAAGAACTGAGATTACAGGTGTGTGCCACCATACCCAGTCTCAATTGCTGTCTCAGCACACCAGGGGCGGGGCTGGCACAGCAGGCCGAGGGGATCAAACTCCTGGTCCCTGTGCCTGCTTGCAGTTGCTTTAATTCGCTGAGCTATTAGGCTGATCCAAGGACTTGGGGTCTCGATAAAGTCAGCATGTTATGTCTGATTTGTACTTGGGGACAGTAACATCACTGTAAATACTGGAGTATGGTGGTCAAAAAAGGGACACTGAAAAAGACAGTTCACAGGACACCATCACAGAGGTGTGTAAATCAGTAAGCACAGTGACCTGCAAGGCTTGTGACAAAGGAAACACAGAGAAATGGAGACCAGGTACCAGAGTGTGAGCAATTATTTACAGGATCTGGCAGTGGGAGAGCATCACTCTCTTCTTAATAGGTTTCCAAGTGATGTTTTGCTAGAATGCTACATGCACGTGTCCAGCACAGGGTGACAATCGTGAGTGCTGCCAGCCAGAGCTGCCCTGGGAACTGCTGAAGGACCCAGGAGCTATGTCAGACAGCAGGTCCTGGTGTACATGGGAGGTACAAGGGTCAGAGACTGGGGGGGGGGAAGGACAGACACTGGGATGGCTACTGAGCCTGTTGGTCCTTTTTGAAATATGGAATATAAAGTGTGGAGAGTTAAAATGAAGGCAAGGAAACTGGATCTTTGCACCCCCATAGCAGTGAAACTTAGGGACATCTCTTTGGAGAAGACATTTCAGATCTTGGGGTTCTACAACCCTTGTATAGACCTGCAGACTCAGAGAGCTTCAGGTTTTAGAGAACAGACTCATGACTGTCTCTTGGGTTGCAGTGGAGATAAAGAGCAAGCAAGCACACATAAGCATTCCTCTGCCTGGGTGAGGGTGCTCTGGCTCATGCATGAAGCACTTCATCGAGGGTTCCAGAGACTCCCGAGTTGCTGGGACACCATGGAATTACTTTCAGATGTGAAAATAAAAATGTTGAATGTCATTAAAAGTACACTAGGGATTTTTGACAAAAGGAAGTCATCCAGTTTTCAAGGCTAAGTGTGTTTAAATTGATACATATGTGTTAGGGTCTGAGCTCTGTGCTAGCATTTGAAAATGACCTCGGAGATGCCTATAAAAGTTCACAGTGCAACTGTTATCATGAGCTATTCAAAGCTCCAAGATTTTGGCACTCATACTTTCTGGAGTTTTAAGTTTTAAGAGTGCAACTGGCTTTTTCAAAGCCAGTATTTAACATGTGTTTTCTTCATGGCTAGTTACAGATTTGTTCTGCTGATGATTAATATTCCACCTTCATTTTAAATACTTCGGAGCAAAGCCACCATAGGAATGTGGCCCAGAGTTTTATCATTATAAAAGGAACTTTAAAAAGTGTTTTAGGAACGGGAAAGAAGAGAAATATTTTTGGACCATTAATTCTGAAGCTCAAAACAATGTTCCTAAAACAATTGTCACCACCCCTGCTCCAAACATTCTGAAGATTGCGTATAATGGGGTTGATTTTCAAAAGAAATCATCTAGTTACCATTTACATTTCTCAATTGGTTCCAAACTTGCAAAAAAAAAAAAAAAGGTAAGTTTCTCTCTGCAGGTCTTAATAAGATTCCCAAGCTTCCTAGAGCCTGTGTTTACTGTCTATGCAGTTACTCCAGCAGCCTAAATTAGCAGCCCGAGTTGACACCAGAGCATGCACTGGGCATGGTCTTGTTCTAGCCTGCTTTGAATATTAGCTATATGATCTATATGCATTCATGGAAGGGGAGAAAAAATTAGATGAAGCCATAAAGATAATTAATCTTTGTTTGAAATGATATTTTCCTTTCTGCTGCCATTTGTCATGCGAGAGCATTAAAAAGCTTTCTCCCTGAGGTGGAAGCCAAAGGGATGCTGTTTGAAATGTCTTGAAAACGTCCCTGCTCTTTCCGCCCTGGCGTCATCTCTCCCAGGCCTCTCGGAATTTCCTCCAGTTTCAAAGCCACCACTGTGTGCTTCCTTCTGTGTGACTGAAATCCACCATTGTCCCAGATTAAACCCCCAAAGAGAGTCACTGAACACCTGAGCACTGTGCTCTGGCCAGGGGGACTGCCTTCTGTGCCCTTTGCAATTTGGCAATTGTCCCTCACAACTTGTTATTATAACCATTTCTTTATTACCAACAGGGCTGTTCTGGTAAAGGCTTACAGACGGCTCCCTCTTCATCCTCAGAGAGTCCTTTTCTTTTCCTCAGCCTTGTATTCTGATGAGCTCTTTCTAACCAGGGCTGGGCTTAATTAGATATTTAAATGATTTTGAGCAATACTGTTTCTTTAACTCCTAACTGCGACAAACACATATGAAACATACTGTTGGCGGCATTTAATCAACAGCAGTCAATTTATCATTTTCACAGTTTTAGTGAGTGGTTATGAATCACTAAAATCACAGGTATTGTAGATGCAGCGCTGTGGCACTATCATTAACAAATACACCATGCACAGAGGGATGACTTGGTAATTGAGTGGGACTAATAAGAATACATCATTTAGCTGTATGTGACAAACTGTGCTCCACACACCAGCATGGAAAATTCACGTTTTGCTTAATAAATAAATTACACAGCCGATGTATTATACATAATTTGTGTCCTTGTGGATTTGAGTGATATATAATGCATGGTCCAAGTCATTTATTTATTAAGACTAACTATATATATTGTAGGAGGGCAATTTTAAACTCCAGGGTAAGTGCTGTTACCTAACTGCTGCAACCACTGAGTTTGATTGGGCAGTAAATGAGGTGCGCCTGGGGAGTCAGGAGCCAGGGCCACGCCGTCAGTTGTTACCAGTGCCGTCAGTTCTGTCTGTTTGTGTGAGTGAGGAGGAAAGAAAATGGGCAACTTTAACAGGGTGTCAGGAGACACTCAATTTTCTGCGATGACAGAGTAAAAACATCTTTAAGAATAGCTGCAGTTAAAAAAATATTTAAGGTTTGTCATATCAAACACATTTTAGGGCATGGTAAATTTTGCAAAAGGCTTAGCAATTTACTTTCTGGAAGATTGATAAGCAGAGGAAACCATGAGATATTATAGCATGTGGCATATCCAGATGGAAAAAAGGCATAGCTATGACAATGTCCGTAGGGGCGACTGTTTTCCTCCTGTGCATGATTTAGGAGCCAGAAGTTTCCTATAATCACGGGGCCCATTTTGGGGTACTGTGTGTGGTGTGTTCTGTATTTTGAGGTGACCTTGATCTGTGGCAAGAAGGGCTGTGCATTTCTCTCCATCAGGCGTAGATTTTGTGTTATTATTTATGACCTTGGTCACAAATGCATGCCACTCTGTAGGGGGAGCCTTGGGGTCTGATCTAAATCTCCATTTCTTTTTACTGAAGAGCCATACCCCCAAAATGTAAATGGATGGGAGAATAAATGAATGCCCAGAAGTGGGCAGAACCTGCCCCTGAGCAGACATCCTGCATGGTAGGCTGGCTGCCAGCCACTGCACTGCTGTGTCTGTCACAACAGTCCCACTGGCTGTGGGATTCCAGGCCTCTTCCCAGGGGCTTCTGTGCTACTCCAAAGCTGTAGCATCTTCCTGACCATGTCGTTCACCTTATCCCACTTTGGGTCTAGGTCATATCAGCTGATTTCCATGGTGCCTCCAGCCTTCTCCTGGTTTCTGTCCCACTTGTTAGTGGCAGGCCTCTTTGATAGACAGGTGCTTGCTATCAAGACAAATGATGTAGGTAGGGAATAATCTCCTCTTTGCAGGAATCATGGTGTCCTTACTACTGTGTGAGTGAGAATGGAGGCCTATATAGTAGTTCCTCCTTCTCTGGTGCAGATCCTTTGGGCCCTGTGTGGGTGTGGGCCGCAGTATTTGGGATTTCCTCTGACCACCTTGGGCATAAAACAATGAGTGACCCCATCTCATGGCCCTGATGTAACTACCTAGAAAAACTATCCATGGGTCTCCAATTCTTTTTATTTTTTTTTTTTGAATTTAGGGTAGGGTCTACAGGGTCTACAAGGTCTCACTATGTAGAGGCTGCTTCCAGCCTCCCAAGATCACAGGTGTGAGCCACCACATCCAGTCTTAATTGCTGTCTCAGCATGCCCCTGGGGCAGGGCTAGCACAGCACACCAGAGGTCGAACCCTGGCCGCTTTAGTTTGTTGAGTTATCTGGCTGGCTCTTTTCTTCACTTCTTTCTGAAATCCATTTATGAAATTTCTATCTCTTCTCTATTAAAAATGCTCTTTTTAAGACAACCATAAGTCTGAAGGTCAGTGTTTGGACTTCTTACTTGAGACCTTGATCATTTTAAGACGGTTTCTCTTACGTCCAGCTTGTTAGCCTCTGGAGATCACCACCTACCCCTGCCCTGCTCCCTCCCACCCTCCTCCCCTGCTTCACCTCGTGCCTTTTTGCTTTTCTCTAGTGAATACTTCCCATTTCCTAATCCTGGTATGTAGAGTTGTATCTGACTTACTCCTAGGACTTCTGTGTTGATCTACTCATGTGATGTAGGTAAGTGTTTCATTGCTTAACTACTGTTAACAGATGATACCTCCCCTCTCTGCTGTCTCTAATGCAAGATTTAAATATTCAACAGCTAATGTGGCCTCTCTGCTTAATATGTTTCACATTTAGTAGGTTCAAAATTGTTCTCTTTATCTCCCTCAGAAACATACTTATCCTATTTTTAACCATATCAGTAAATAGGAATTTAATTTTTTAGTCACTTATGACTCACCCTTGCTTCTTTCACACCCCACATCCAAGTCGAGGATTATTGCTCTTATTCCAGACATCTTTAAAAATGTAATCACTTCTTTTTTATTTTTTATTCATTTTAATGGGAAAAGATAAAATAGCAATGAAACAGTTTCAAAACATGTTTGTACATATCATATCTTCATCTTGTCCTCTGATATAACTACTACAAAGACAAGTATGCAATGTATTAATTATCGTAACCATCCTAGAGTCTAATCACTTCTTGGAGAGGGGAGTTTCAGAATGATGGAGTGAAGATTTTCCTAAGTCTATCGCTCCATAAAGCAAGGACAATACTGGCAAAATCATCAGTATTGTCCATTTTGCAGAACGGTCAAGGACTCTGCAGTTGATGAAGGACTAGCAGGATTCTGCTCACCACGGGCAAGGCACATTGCTGAGCTTTGGAGAGAGCAGCAGAGTGGAAGGTCCTTGCTTGGTCTTTTCCCATCCCGCTTTTGTTGCTCCAGGATCTTTGACAATCAGCACACTGAAGGTCACAGTGTTTGTGAAGATCCACAGCCTCAGGTTGCTGGGGGGGGAGCAGAGCATGTATGGCACTTTGCAAGAAGGCCTGTCCCCAGTGTATTTGGCCTGTCTCACAGATGTCTGGGAAAAGCTCAGTTCTCAGGTTATTGTCATTATTTGACCTGACTCAGAGCTCCATGGGAAAAATCCTACCATTAAGGCATTTGTTAGACATAATTGGCTACATTAAAAAAAAAAAAAAAAAAAAAAAAAAAACCCACAAAAAAACCCTTCCTACTTGCCTAAATCCACAGTACGACCTAGGACAGAAAATATCCTGGCCAAGAAAGTGATTTTTCAAAAACTCTGTGAGTCAAGATGTACATAGGAGGCTTTGAAATGTTCTTGCTTATTCTTGGAGTTTTAAAACCCATGAATTTGTTCTATAATCCTAAGGAATCCCAAGTACTTCCGTTGCTAGCCCTTGAGACTTTGCACAAGCAAGAGGTGAAGTCTGAGGAACATTTCTATGTGGCTTGAGCACTGAAGATATGCACTATCACACATAAAGGGTGACGAAAGACTCCTGAAATAATTATGAGCTCAGCATTTCAGAAATCCCGAGGTCAGAACCAGGCTTGGTGGCTCATGCTTGTAGTCCCAGCATTTTAAAAGCTGAGGCAGGAGGATCACCATGAGTTGGAGGCCAGCATATGCTACACAGTAAATTTAAGGCCAACTTGAACTACAGGGAAAGATTCTATCTCAGAACAAAATAACCAAAACAAAACAAAATGAAGCAAAATGAAAAAAGCAACCCTGTGACCAATTATTAGCTTACTACCAAGCAGAGACTGCAGTGGTCAAACAGGATAGAAAATTCAGATTTCAAAATAAAATATTTCAATAAAATTTATTTAAAAATAAAAATAACAAAACAAAGAAAATACAGACAGACTGTAAAGTCAAATCCTGGAAAGGGGATAGAATCAGATTTTCTTTCTTTTTTTTTTTTTTTGCAGAACCAGGGATTGAACTCAGGCCCTTGTGTTTGCCAACGATGCACTTATTCCACTGAGCCATCTCCCCAGCCCTTAGAATCAGATTTTCAAAGCTGCTTCATTTTATCATCTAAAATGTCCTGAGTTTGGAAAATGTCATAGGATACTCAAAGAAATAGAATAATGTGGCTTGTGCTTATTGAACAAAAGAAGCCAAAAGAAAGTGCCCCTGAGGGGACCCAGATGTTAGATTTGTTGGATAACAACTTCCATATAGCTATTATTTGAGTGATAGAGTGAAAACTCAATGGCTTCTCATAACCTCTGCTGTTCCTACTCTAGCACATCATTTAGATACAGTAGTGGAAGATCTAGCTTTTCCTGTATCTGTCCCAACTGCTTCTTGTGACTCACTCTCTGGAGTAGCAAATGGGATTCTTTCAGCGTGATGTCAGGCCAAGTGGTTCTTTCTATGCCATCCATAACACCAGTGCAGAGTTCTCAGCATAGCGCAAGGAGTCCCAGTGCTGTGGGGCACTGCTGCTTTTCTGGCCCCACCCTGATGACTATGTCTCCTTCTTCACTGTGTCTCAAGCACACTGTCCTCTTGTTCTTCCTCATGAACTGAAGTCCTTCTGGCTGAGGGCCTGCTCATGATCGGCTGGAACGTACATCACCGACATGGGCTTCCTGGTAGTTCCCTCTCTTCCTTTGGGTTTCAGATGAATTGTCATCTCTCCTGACATCATTTCTCTGACTATCCTTTCTAAATTAGCGTGCCCTGTGCCACCAGAATTATTAAATACTTCATTTTTCTTCTACCCTTTTCTTTCTCTTGATTTTAAACTTGGTGTGATGAAACAGTTGGCCTTTTACAGATTCCTCCACCAC
Source organism: Ctenomys sociabilis (assembly GCA_004027165.1). NCBI lineage: Eukaryota > Metazoa > Chordata > Mammalia > Rodentia > Ctenomyidae > Ctenomys > Ctenomys sociabilis. The sequence goes on along the minus strand of PVKA01013787.1, from coordinate 32,800 downwards.
TTCTATACCTGGATCACATCATATAGTTGTTCAATATTTACTGAACGAGTGCCTCTAAACCACAATTGCTTAGAGATTATACTTGGTGTACACTGTCATAAGAGTGCTAATTATGGGGACCTTGCAGTCACTATGTGGTGCTCATTTGTGCTCAGTGGTAGGAAACAGTAGCACATTTCTTCTTCCCACTCTTAATTATCCAAATCGGTGATTCAGTGTGATATCGTTAAGGTGGGATAGGTCAAAGTGACAGTGTGATCCAGCTGATGCTTAGCAAACCACTTCTATGTACACTAATCTGTCTCCTGTGCTATTTGACAAATATTGTCTCCATGATTTGATTTCAGTAATGTGAAGATTTTGTGACCATGGTGTCCTACATAAATTAAGCTGAGGAAGATCAGATATCATCACTTGTAGACCCAGTTTGTCCCTGCTGGTGCTGTGCACAGCACAAGTTCAAGGGTGTCTCACCCGCACTGGAAATGGGAGTGAGAAGGCCTGGTTTAGTGTTATAGACTTCAGATATGGGAAAAAAATAAAGATAAACTGCACACAGTTTGTCTCCTAACATTTAGGTTTTCTTTGGATAGGTTGTTGAAGTAGAAAAAGGGTGAAAATGGAAAAAGATTTAGGTTTTTCACTATGCTCATGCAAAGGCAGTCATTTTTCTAGGCAGTGTGCTCAGTATTGGATGCATGATGGAGAGATTCCTAAAAATATAGCCTAGCAGAGGACCAAAAGATAGCCAAGTAATTGTAGAGACAAGTGTATCTAAGTAGAGATTACCAGATCTAAGACTGTCTCAGAATCCTGATAAATAATTATAAAAACTACAGAGGAATAATATGGTATAAGAGATCCTCAGTTCCATGTGCAGAGATAGGTAAGACCTCTGAGAAGAATTAATTGCTCTCTGAGATGTGGAGGTCATGGATATTGGTGAGCTGAGAAATGGGCCCAGTGTCTGAGCCAGAGAAAAGAACAGAAATGAAGCTTTCAAGCTTTCGAGGAAGCATGGCTTGGGGGTAATGTGAAGAGGGAGAGAAGGTGAATGTGGCTGTCCTTACATGCAGGGGAAGGGAGGGGTCTAGATGAGGCTGCACAGGCAGCTGGGGCCAGAATTTACAGAGCTCTGGACCCCATGTCAAGGGTCTTTATCTAAAAAAATTGAATGTTCAGAATTTGGGAGGCCACCAGTCAAGGAACACAAACACAAAGCAGGGTAGGTCTACCTGATGCCTGAAGAGCATGTGCCCATCACACATGCAGTGGGGATGCGAGAGCTATCACTTGAGTGGTCCCATGGCACACCCCTCATGTGGGTGGCCTTTGAGCACCAAAGACATCATCATATTGGTGTCAAAATAAAAATAAAACGCCATGAGTATAGCCCGTCAGCAGGAAAATACCCTTGAGCCAATCTAGGCCGACTCTCTTCTGAGTCATCATTAACTACCTAAATGCCCACCAGGGCTCAGGATCTTCTTTATTCTGTCATCTCTGACCCCTTTTGCAAAGCCTAGACTAGCAGGACCAGAAGATAAAAAGCATGCACAAGGATGTCTAGGCCCTAGGTCACTAAGATAAATTTAATAATTTAAATTGACCTAGGGGACTATGTGTGAAATAATCCTCCTCCTAGATGACCCAGGGATTCTTAACTCACTTTTGATTCTGTGTCTGGCCAGTGTGGAAGTACTGATACTCTTGTATCGTGCTGTGCCAGGCATACTTATCTTTCTCATACCCGATAACCAGAGACAATGATTATATTATTCATAAGATATTTGTACCTGAAGTGATAAGGCCCACAGCTTTAGCTATTATTCCCTAATCTTATTTTTTCTCTTAAACTGGCACCTTCCTTATAGCCTTAAGAATAGCCTTAATTTTTTGTATTAAAAGTTGTCTTTTTCATCCAAAATCGTCTATTTTAGTTGCTGTTAATTAAAAAAAAAAGAATAAACAATGAGAATGTAAAAATGGGAGCCTGCATCCCTTCTAGAGATGAACAAGAAAAATTACACTGGGGATTAATGGACATATTTTTCAGAGCAATGGCTGCTAGTCTAATTTTGTTGCTGTTGCAGATACCATTACAAAAAATGAAAGTTACAGATCCTGTCCCCAGATAGGTAGGGGATAGGTTCTTACACCCTTCACATTTTGTGCTGAATTCAGTGGTTGCATGTCTTTCTAGGATCTATGGATCCTTAGAAAAGAGCCCATTCTTTGTAGCATGCATGGTTCCTACAGTGACAGAAACAATACACAGTTCTTTTGGGGTAAAATAAGTGACAGATTTTCTTCAGTGTGCTTCTGTGCTAATTCAAGAAATGTCAGACAATGGAAGTGTTATTGTCCAAGAATTTCTGCAGGATCCCACCTAATGCCTTTGACTCCATTTATTAAGGCAGTCTTTTCTGAAATTTAAACACAACTGGATGACAAATTACTTACTACCAGAGCAAGGGGTTTGCACTGGTAAAAGAAGAATTAGAACCTGGTGGTAGTCTGTGTGATGTGTAATGTTTTAGAACACAGTGATTCCTTCATGGAGTGGGAAATCCAAATAACAGGGTTTTCCCCCTTGTGGTTAGTACAGGGTTTACAGGGTTTACAGGGTCTCACTGCATAGATCAGCCTCGTAGTGATCCTCCTGTTTTTCAGCCTCCTAAGTGCTGGGACTACAGGTGCACTACCATGCCCAGTCTCAGTCACCCTCTTAGCACACCCCACAAGCAAGGCCGTCATGTCACTTCGGGGATTGAACCCCAGCCACTGAGCTCTGCCTAAGCAGGTGCTTTAGTCCTCTGAGCTATCAGGCCAGCCCCAAATAACAGAATTTTATACTCATGTTTTCCTTGACCTTGAGTCCTTATAATCCCACAAAGTGTCTTCATAATAGAAGAGCAGAATACATTGGCTTTTTGCACTCATTTCTAGTTCTGTTATCATTTCATGATAGGCTACCCTAAGATATTTCTCTGAAAGAAATCTCTAATCTTCCTGGCCCTTATTCTTGACTCACAGTTCTCTTATGCCCAGTTCCCCTTAATTTCCTTAATTACAGGGTGTTTCTGCAATTCTGTCAAATTAAAGGAAGCATTTGTAAATCTTTCCATGTACCTAGGATGTAAATATGTTTGCTTGTTTTTATTACAAATCAGTGTTCAAGGACCCCTATGACATAATAGTACACAGTAGCAGTTAGTAGACTCACCTTGTCCAAAAATGGTGACTCCACCTTCCACACCTCAGCAGAGGGCAAACCTGGCTTCTGCATTCTTTCTGCCACATTCACCCCTGGTACGCTCAGTCCTCTCTCTTCAGGCTGAGGCTGTTTCCTGATGTAAGGATCCTTTTCACCCACAACCATGGGAGACTATGGATTTCAATAGAAGGGTGATTCTTTCCCTCAGGGCTCAGCTCAGTTCCTGGAGTCCTCATGCTGCAGACCTTTGAGTTAAGCAGTCTTCATTGTCACACACATCCACACTTCTGGGCTCCAGTCGTGTGTGCCCCACTGTGGCCAGGAACCCACCACACATTCCCTTGAGTTCTCAAGATATTGACCAAGCATTTATTCTATTGCCAAACTTTTCAAATTAGGCACTGAAGCCAACACTTTACATGTGGATGATGAGGCACATGGAGGGGTCACTCCCTTTATTCCTCTGAGGGCAACCTGTCCACATCATGCTGAGCTGGGAACTCAGCTATAGTAGTCCCATGGGCATGGGTGTTCTCGGATGACTTTTTAATGCCTCCTTTTCTAAATGGTTACCTTGATTCTTTTTTGGATGCTTCCCTCTATGCCTTCTCTATGTATTTGAGTCTTGGCCTTTGATGACGTCCTGCATCAGCTGCTGAGGACAAGGATCATCACATAACTTGTGGTCCAGTTAATTAATTAGAAAATCAGGGCTCTACATTCTGGGACTACACCATTATTGTGACCAGCATCCAGTCATGGTCTGTACAAGAGTGGAGGGAACGTAGACCCCTCAGGTCTACTGAATAAGATACATATGATTCTTGGCAGAATATCTGACACTGTGTATTCAGTGCTCACTAAAAGGTAGCTATTTTTCTTCAATACTATTATTATTCATGGTATCCATAACTCTTTTATTTTGTAGGAATAAAAGTATAGTATAATTAAAACAATTTAATATAATTAAATTAATTAATTTAATATAATTAAAATTTAGATTAAAAAGGAGTTGCTTCTATAATGGCCATTTGTGGTTTGGGGATAATTTTCTCTCTTTACTCATAAGTATAAATCTAGATATTTAAAGTTCCAAAGTGCAAATTGCCAATTGAACATTGTCTATTGAGCATTTTATACCATATTAGGGTGAGAGGACCTAAAAGAAACAATGACTTTCAAAATGATATTTACAAAATAAACTAAAAAAGGATCTACAAACTGCAGTACAGGGTTTCAGGGTAAATCCTCAGGGGATTTGACTGACCTTGTCAGATACAGAAATTACATTTCTTGTTATATAGGTCTTGCTTTATCTTGGACTTCACCATCCAGCAGAAAAGTATAAAAATGAGGTATTAAAAAGTAAAGCCATATTAATAGGTTGAGCTACAAAAAGCTCAAGGCAACAACTTCTGACATTGCCAGTCCTATAGATAACCCACTACTATTATGGACTACTGGACTACATTGGATTATTTTGCTGAATTCATGCACCTACAATATTTAAATGTCAATGGAATACCCATCTCTGACAAAACTAAACAAAAAAGGGAATACAAATGAAGGACCATTTTGCATCTGTTATACAAAATAGGATAGATACACAGCTACTTTCTCTTAATTCAATGAGAAGAAAGATTTGTACTAATAGAGTTTGGACAGGATACCATGTTTGCACCTTGTACTATGAATAACTACTATGAAGATAACAATATGCAATATATTAATTATTGAAATTGTCCTACTAACCTGTTTTGTAACTGTCTCATAGCTATTTGTTTCTCAGTAAAATTAATAAAAAAATTAGCAAGTCAAAGTTCAGTGATACAAGTGCAACTGAACTCATGTGTAATGAAATATAAAATATGACATCATAATCCTTGTGTGATTTGAAAAAGAACTCACAACTGCAGTTATCTAGAAGTTCAAAATTGAGTTTAAAGGTTATTGAAAGATAGGAAGACAAGAGTCTCATATTCACACATTTAGATCCAATGGAGAACATAAAAGAAAATAACGCAACAGCTGATTGCCAGGAAAAAGGAAACTATGGTTAGGGAACTGTTTATATCACATAGGGTCTCTGGCTTCCAACCAGAAATGAAAGAACTATGATCTTGTCCTCACTGGCTGATAAACAATCTTTAAGTTGTGGTTTCTTTTGATAAGGGCAAGTTCTTAGCTGGGGCAAAGAAAATGCAGAGAATCCAGGTATTGCAGAGAACTGCAAAAGAAAGTTTACTTTGAAGGTTTCTACATACCTTTTGGTTTAATAAAGACTGAAGAAAATTGCTATGGCTTGATAAATTACCAGGGCAAGAATCAGCAAATATAATACTTATCTTTATTCTTCATACAAAGCTGTTAACTTTTAACTATAAGTAGGACACGCACACACATGATTATATGAGAATGGAAAGGTAATGTCCTGAAAATGTTTTGTTTCTTGTTTATACAAAGTAGGTATTACTATTCTATAACTAAAAAATTCCATGTTATTTTCATCTGATGCTTATCAAAGGAGAAAGACCATTAGTTGTATCCAAAGCCAACTTTGTCCTTTGTGATGTGTCTCGTAATTTTATTCCTCCAGGAGCTATAAATTCATATCTCATCAATGACCATATTATGTCTTATATCTCTCCTTATTATTAGTGCATATTTTAGAGTGGTGGTAAGTATTGGCACATTTTATTAGCCTGATAAACAATGTTGAACTGCCAGGTAAAAGGTGCTGTCAACAGTGATTTCTCTCTTCTCTTTTAGCGCCTTTGTAATTTTATTCTGAGCTTCTAGAAATGAAACTTTAGGATATCAAATCACACTAGGTTCTGATTTGTCTTCCTATGGCTTCCAAACTGATGAATTAAGAATGAAATAGAAGTGATTATTCATTATACAGCAACATATGAAAATATTACAAAACATTGTCCTCTTCACATATTTAGAGAACATCTTAAATAGTCCTTGACCTTCAAGGTAATAATATATCCTTCTTTAAAGTTATAAAATTTCAGCCTTTAAACTCACAGAAGCAATAACCTGATTGAGTACAGCTGCTTAAGAAATGTGATCCTTCGAAAGGGAACAGCTGCTCACCTGTAATTCAGAAGACTAAACCTGAACTGAAAAGTAGAAGCTGTGGTTCTTTAGCCTCCCCCTGGATCTAAGACTACATCCAGTGTGGTAGATTTCACAGTGCTATATTTTATATAAAGATTTTTAAAAGCTTTTAATGAGTGCAGACGCCCTCTCTTAGCCATTTCTATACATCCAGTGTTGTATCTGTTGATTGTGAAGCCCTCAAAAGTTGTGCAGTCATCCTAAGCACTTGTGAACGCAAGATTACTTGGAAATAGTCTTTGTAGATGTGCTCAAGCTGAGATGACATCATCAGAGTGGATTATAGTACAATATAACTGACATATTTGTGAGATGAGAACACTTTAGATGAGAAACACACAGAGAAGAGATAGCCTTGTGTAGGTGGAGCAGAGATAAGCCAGGTACCTAAAGAAGGCCAACAAGCAACAAGAACTATTGCAGACACTGGAAATTAAAAGAAAGCCACAGCCAGATTACTTCTTTGAACCTCTGAGTGTGTGAGGGCTTGGTGACTGACACTTTATTTTTTATTTATTTATTTTTATTGAGAAACAAATATCAATGAATTTCAAACCAATTAATAGGACATATTCAATAATTAATACATTGTACATTGTTATCTTCTTAATGGTTATCCATAGTACAAGAAGCAGACAGGATATCCTGTCCAAACACTATTAGTGCAAATCTTTCTTCTTATTGAGTTAAGCAAAAGCAGCTGTATATCTATCCTAACTATTCTGTATATACAAATACAAAATGGTCCTTCCTTCGTAGCCCCTTTTTTGTTTAGTCCTGTAAGATATGGGTATTCCATTGGCATCTAAATACTACAGGTGCATGAATTCAGCAAAACAATCCAACACAGTTCAGTAGTCCATTATAGTAGTGGGTTATCCGCAGAAGTTGTTGACTTGAGCCCTTCAAAGCTCAGTATATTAATATAGCCTTACTTTACATACCACGTTTATATACTTTTCTGCTGGATGGTTAAGGCCAAGATAAAGCAAGACCTATATAACAAAAAATGTAGATTTTTGTATCTGATGAGGTCAGTCAAGTACCCTCAGGGTTTATCCTGTAACCCTGTACTGCATTTTGTAGATCCTTTGTCAGTGTCGGCCATGTGGATGAGTCATGGCCATTGCTTGACCAAGTTGCTCTCTGTGAAAGCCTGAGAGAATATTTTCTCTCCATGTGACTCTCTTTAGGCACACTATACATCATAGATCGCATTATTCTGTGGCTGCATAATCTCCTTGATAAGAAAATTTGGTTCACAACTGAGTTCCATGATGTTACAGTACAGGTTCTCCTGTGTCCTAACTCTTCACTGACCTTGAAAGGCCAGGGCCAAAGTGTTGTCTGACTTTTCAGCCCTTATATTTCTCTAAGTTTTGATCTGCAAACTTAGGTTGTTAATCCTCCAGAAGAGAAACTTATTATTACCCTGCAGCTATGCAGTTTGGCTTATCCTCAGTATCTGTCTCAATATCAAACATCATAGGCATAAGGAGAAAGACCATTAGTTGCATCCAAAGCCAACTTTGTCCTTTGTGATGTGTCTCGTAATTTTATTCCTCCAGGAGCTATAAATTCATATCTCATCAATGACCATATTATGTCTTATATCTCTCCTCATTATTAGTGCATATTTTAGAGTGGTGGTAAGTATTGGCACATGGAACAGGTATTTTACATCAAGTATTGATATGGTAAACTTTAAATACTTACAGAATATGAAGAAAAAAATTAAAAAAATAGAAATCAATACTTAGTGTATTTACACAGAAATTTAGAATCTAACCATATACAGCATTCTATAACCAAATATAACTGTATACAGGACAGTCTTGTAACATTTTTTTTGTCTCTTTTCTTTTTTATTACTTTTTTTAAACATACATTTACTTTAGAGATAGTATGGCAATAATTGGTGTGGCATGACAAGCAGTATGTATTTAGAAGAACAGAATGACCGGCATTCCAAGCATGACCCTTGTATTACACATTGCTATCTTTAGTGCAGTTGCTTGGCTCACAGGTATCAGCATATATAATTAGCAATTAACTGCTAGTTTCAAAAATCTGTTGATATTTCTCAGGATCATTTGCCTTACCCATCTTGGGTGTATAAATGTATGCTTTGCCCCTGTCATGTTTCCCAGCTTTTTTCCTTGCCCTCTCATTGTCCAATCCTCAAGTTCTCACTTTCCTTTTAATTATGTTATACCTTTTTATTTGTAGTTTTTCTTTTGAGTTCTTATACTAGGGAGACTATACAATGTTTGCACATGTGGGTCTGATTTATTCCTCTTATGAGTATATCTTCAAGTGGCATCCACTTAAATATGAAGGCTTCACGTTTATCATTCTTTATATTGACTGACACTTTAGTCTCAGACTTCTGCATCCAGAAGTAGGAGAGAATGAATTACTCTCTCCAGAAGTAGGTGAGAACAAATTGTTACTGTTTTAAGCTATCCAATTTGTGGTACTTTGTTATAGCAGCCATAGAAAATAAATCAATAGTGGAGAATAAAGAAGACATTGTCCCTAGAGGCCACTGAGGGCTTGGTTACAGTTGTGGTGAATGTCCTGTCATCTGGTTTTGGTCATTTCATTCAGTTAGGTTATTGTTCATGAGTCCTACAAATGAATAATGTCCTTGAAAAGATCAGATGATGGGGAATCGGTCATCAGCTTCTCAGCAGACACTGAGAGTCTGCTTCTTGACCATACCCTCTCATGACCTGCTGCTCATTCCTTGGTGGACAGGGGAATTTCTTTTCTTCATTCCTTATTCCTGTAAAGCTACAAACCTAAAATATGGGACTCTTCTTCTCTATTTTATAAGTTAGATCATGAGGAGAGGATTGAATTGTCTCATGAGTACTTGCAAATTTCCTGCCCATGCACTAGTGAATACTAGTGCTCAGTTTTGTAGTTAAGCAAAAGCTTCTTAGAGAAGCCATATTAATCTTCTGTTTCACAAATGTCTCTAGGTTTTGACAAAGACTCTATAAAGTCTCTACTCTTACCACCTACCTAGGTGAACCAAATGTAATGTCTCTCAATTTATTAAAAAAATAGAGAGTGAAACTCCCTTGTAAGCCCTATAAGCTTAATTTTCCCATTAAGCAGAGGATATACTGTTGGACCTCCCAATGGCCAGCCTACCACGGTAATTTTCTTTCCTATGACAAAGTGTATTGGTTAATTTTATATATGTAATTGAAGGATACTTTTGAGGAGACAAACATTTAAATTAATGAATTTTAGGGACAGCAGACTGCCGTCTAGAGTCTGAGTGAGCCTCATCTATTCTGTGGAAGGATAGAATAAAAAAAAATCTGCTGTTTGAGCAAAATGGAATTGTCCAGAAATGTGCTTCTGGGCTAAATCTGCACCATCAGTTTTGTGTCTTTGCCTGACAGCTCATATTAGAGATCTGGAACTGAACAGCTTCCATAGTCATGTAAGAAATTCTCTGTACACAGTGCTTTTACTGAACTCAGTCTAGTAGAATGTATAATTCTATTCTTGACACTATTCTATTGTAGTGTCACTCAGTAGGCTATCTGGTTCATATGCAAAGAACTCCATAAGTACCTTTCATTATCCAGTAGACAAGCAATTGTTCTGTTTGTCTGAATCCTGACCTCACTATGAGAGAGGAGGGTCAGCAGGGCAGTAGATGGCTCCTGTGGTGTCACAACAAATGAAGAATTCCTGAGAGTACCCAACTGCGCTCTGGTACACAATGGTGCTCTCTCTCTGCTGGAGTCTTATAGTTCCATGGGCTACCTAGAGCATGTTCATGTGATTTCCTCTGACCTGTGAAATGTGACTTCATAGTAGATTTCAGCATCAGCCTGTGTTTGGCAGCATGCCCTTTCCTTCTGCCTGGGTGACTCTCGGTGTTCTGCGAGGCTATCCATCAGCCTATGTTTCAGAAAGAAGGGAATAGTACAAAACTGCAATCCACCAACACTAGGGAAGGTACACAATAAAAGAAAACTGCACAGCTACAATTCCTTATTGCATATTAATCTTCCTGTGAAAGGGAAGTGCCACAGCTTTAACCAAATAAAAGCAAACCCTCCACAATATAAGACACATAATAATGCGCTTAGATTCAAGTTGTGGTTACAAATTTCTATAGTGATGTAGACAAAATTATCCAGAATTAAAAAAATTAATGAGAATACAAAATGGTAAACAAAAATATCATTAGAAATGCTACAGAATTTCTTTAAACAAAATAATAAAAATTCAACAATGCAGAATATTTAGTTTTTAATATTTTGGTTTTAATAGTTGAATCTTTGATCCATTTTGGCTATAATTTTGTGCATGATGATAGTATGGCTCTACTTTAAGCCTTCCTCGTGTGTTTATTCTGTTTGCTAGTTTTTACAGCTTCTTCTAGTGAACACGTTTGGCCCCTTTGTCAAACATAAGGTGGCTGAGTAAGTTAATAGTGTGTCTGCATCATCTAATCTGTTCTATTGATCCTCAGGTATTTTTTTCTAGTACCATGCTGGGTTTTTTTTTTTACCATGCTGGTTTTATCACAGTAACTTTGTAGTATAATTTCAAGTCAGGGATTATGATGCCTCCTGCATTTCCTCTGATACCCAGGATTGCTTTTGTGATGCTAGGGCACTTCTGGTTCTAGATGGAATTGAGGAATGCCTTTTCTAGATCTTTAAATTACATCTGTAATGGTATTTTAATTGGGATTTCTTTGAATCAGTGTAACAGTTTTGGGAGCATGCCATTTTCACAATGTTGGATCTTCCCATCCAGGAGCAATGCATATCTTTTCTGAAATCCATCTTGATCTCTTTTTTATGTACTAAAATTTTCAATGTATAAATCTTTTACTTTCTTTTTGATACTGATTCCTAAGTATTTCATTTTTTAGGTGTTACTGTGAAAAGCATGCCTTTCATAATTTCTCTCAGTGTGTTCATTGTTCATGTATAGAAATGCTGTTAATTTTTGAGTGTTGACTTTGTATCCTGCTACAGTACTTGGTTATTAAATCTTTGTAGACTTTATAGTCTCTTAGTGGAAATTTTGGATTCTTCTATGTATAGTATCATATCATCTGCATATAATTGTAATTACACTTTCTTCCTTTCCAATCATTATTCCGTTTATTTCTTTCTCTTATCTAATGGGGCTGGCTAATTTTTCTAGAACTATATTTAATAGGGAGGATGAGAGTTCCGGAGGCTTTCTATTTTTGTTCCTTTAGTATGGTGTTGGCTGTTGGTTTGTTATAGATGACATTTATCAAGGTAAGACTTTGCATTCTGATTTTCTGTAGGGTTTTTATCATGAAGGAGTGCTGGACTTTGTCAAAAGCTTTTTATATATGTATGATCATGCAGTTTTTTTCCCTTTGGCTCTGTTGATGTGGTGTATTACATATATGGTTTTGCAAATGTTGAACCATGACCGCATTCCTGGGATGAATCCCACTTGGTTGTTATATATAATCTTCTTGATGATTTGCTGCATTTTTGTTTGCTAGTTAGTATTTTACTGAGGATTTTTACATATATGTTCATTAGGAAGATTGACCTGTAGTTCTTTTTTGGGGGGTGTGTCCTTCTCTAGTTTTGGTACCAGAGTAATACTTGCCTCCAGGAATGAGTTTGGGAGAATTTATTTCTCTTAAATATTTTTGGAGATTTTGAGTAGAGTTGGCATTAGATCTTTTCTAAATTTTTTGTATAGTTAAGCTATGAATCCATCAGGACATGGGCTGTTCTTTGTTAGTAGGTTTATGAATACATTTTTAATTTATTGACTGATATTGGATTATTTAGAATTTTTATATCTTCTTGATTCAGCTTTGGTATTTTTGTATGTATCTAGAAACATATCCATTTCTTCTGTATTTTCCATTCTATGAAAGTAAAGATTTTGGAAGGAGGTATTTATGATCTTCTAAGTTTCTATAGGGTTTATAGTGATTTCGCACTTTTCATTCCTTATAGCACGAACTTGAATTTATTCTTTCCATTTTTTTTTATAAGATTGGCTAGGAATTTATCAATTTTTCTATTCTCCCAGAGAACTAACCTTTAACTCATTAATTATTTGCATTCTATTCTTTGTCTACATTGCATTAATTTATGCTCTGATCTTTATAATTTCCTGCATCACTTGGGCTTTGGACTTTATTTGCTCTTCTTTTTTGAGGAGCTTGAGGTGCTGCATAAGCTTGTTTTCTGGGGCTTATTCTGTTTTCCTGCTGTTAGAATTTATCATTATAAATTTCTCCGTTAAGACAGCTTGCATCTCTCTGGTTCAGATAAGTTGAATTTCCATTTTAATTTAAATGTTACTATTATTTACTTTCTTCTTTATTTTCGTCTGTGACCCACTAATTCATCAGGAGGGTATTATTTACTTTCTATATGTTTATAGAGTTTTTGCTGTTTTATCAACAATTTTGTTTCATTGCCTGGAATGAATTTCATGGCCAAATAATGCGCATGGGAAAATTTTACTTTCATTTCGTTTACTTCAATATGCTCTATATGGTAGCATTTGGTCTGTTTTGGAGAGCATCCTGAGTGTAGTTGAAAAGTATGTATATTCTGACATTGTTACCTGGAACACTCTGTAAATATCTAATGAGTCAATTTCTTCACAAGTTTGGCTTAATTTTATTATTTATTTGCTGAATTTTTTCTCAATTGTTCTATGCCTTTGTGTCAATGGGTTGTTAAAGTCCCGCATTATAATAATGTTATTGCTTATCTGATTTTTCATGTCTGTTACAATTTATCTTATATAGTTGGGTCCTTCTACATTAGAGATTGTTATCTCTTCTCTTGGAGAATTTTTCCTGTAACAAGTACGTATTGACCTTTGTCTCTTTTAATCACTCTTGGTTTGAAGCTGACATTGTCAGCAACTAGACTAGCTACCCCTGCCTTTTTCTGGGTTCCATAATGTTAAGTATTGTTTTATAACCTTTGATGTTCAGTCTATTAATTTCTTTTTGACTTAGATGTGTTTCTTGTTTACAGCATGATGTTGGATTTTGTTTCTTGATCCACTCTGCCTGTCTGCTTCTTTTGATTGGTGAATTGCTCCCATTTACATTGATAGTTAGATCTGATATGTATTGCTTATGTTTTTCATGTTATTTTTCAATTGTAGGTGCCCTACTTTTCTCCTCTGTTCAATTTATTTATTTGTATTTATTTCTGATGTTGTTCTTGAAGTTGTGCTCATTTTTGTCTTTTTCTAGAATATCTGTCAGTACTCTGTAAGATTGGTTTGATTGTCATGAGTTTCTTCAGTTGTTTTTTTCATCATGTAGGTTCCTTATCTCTCCATCAAATTTGATATATAGTTTTGCAGGATACATCAAGCTGTGTTGGAAGGTGTTTTCTTTCAGTACCTGAAGTACTTCATTTGAAGCTCTTCTTCTTCTTTTTTTTTTGTCTTTTTGAGACAGGGTCTCACTATGCAGTTCAGGCTGGACTTAAACTCACTTTGTAGCTCAGGCTGGTCTCGAACTCACAACAATCCTCCTGCCTCAGCCTCCTGAGCGCTGGGATTACAGGCATGCGCTACCATGCCCGGCTTTGAAGGCATTCTCGTTTTCTTTCTTTTTCTTTTCTTTTCTTTTCTTTCTTTCTTTCTTTCTTTCTTTCTTTCTTTCTTTCTTTCTTTCTTTTTTTTTTTGGGAGAACTGGGGATTGAACTCAGGCCCTTGCACTTGCCAGGTAAGTGCTTATTCTACTGAGCTATCTCCCCAGCCTGAAGCTCTTCTTGATTTGATGTTTTGTGTTGAGTAATCTGCCATGATTCTGATGAGCTTTCCATTATAGGTAATCTTTTCCTTTTCTCTTTCAGCTTTTAATAGTCTGTTATTTTGCTGAATTTCTGGAATCTTGATTATTGTTTGTCTTGGTGTAGATTTATTTTGATTATGGCTAATTGGAGTTCTATGTATCTCAGATATCGTATGTCAGAGTCTTTTCCCATGTTTGGAAATTTGTTTTTTTTAGTAATCTACAAATAGTCTTTTTATTTCATTTGTTTCAACTCCTGCTGTTTTGTTGATACTTATGTGTCTTATACTGTTTTTCTTTCCATCATCTTGCAGCTGTTGCATTGTTATTTCCTGGTTCTCTGTTATTTTTAAAGGATGTTTTCTTTTGTGTTCACTAGCTGCAATGTTATCTTCAAGAACTGAAATTTTATCTTCAGTTTTGTTCAAGCAGTTTTGCCAGCTTTCAATTGAATTTTTTTTATATCTGTCTCAATCTGATGGATGCATTCCAGTTCTTTCTTCTATTGCTCACTTATGCTTCCACCAGTGTCTTACTCCCTTGTATTTATTAATCTATATCTTTAGGTGTGCTGAGCAATAACTTCATGATTGTTGTCATTTCTCTTTTTACCTGAGAGATTTTTTCTGATTTAATTTCTTTTATAGTGTGATGGCATTTATTTCGTTCATTTTAATTTTTATTACTCTCATTGCTATCATTTCAGAAATTTCAGTTATGTTACTTTCAAGTTCCGTAACTTTGTCTCCTGGAGTTGTTCTCAGTGTGATGCAAATCTAAGATTTCCTTTTGTTACTTCCTTTTGACATTTTTGAAGTTCTCAATATTCACCCAGACTCAGAAGCTATGGAAGGGGGCAGGTTGTGGGTGAGCAAGGCTCCCACAACAGTACGAGGGCAGGGTCGGCTCACCAAAGCTCATGCTATGTGGGGTTCAGTGTGGCTTCTGCTTCTGTAATGGGTTCAGTTGAAACTCAAGCAGGCTCTGATGATGAGGGCAGCTTAATTTTCTGCAATGCTCTCGCAATCATGGGATGTCAGGGTAGAGTCAACCAAGGCTTCTGCTCCTGGTAGGAGAGGCAGCAGCATCTCAGGTGAGCTCCCCTGAACTGAGTGGGCTCATCATATCCCTTTAGCTGTCCTGCGTCTGCCTACCACAACAGTGGGAGAAGGGGTTGCAGCTCAGCTATGCTCTGGTGATTATGGAGGGAGGGCATTATACAGAATTTTTGAATGAAATGTTGCTAGTTTGGTACACACTGGGTCATACCATCTAATGTGCTGCCATTAGACTAGTCATTAATGCAAAAATGAAGTGACTTCAGAGATTTTTGTATTTTATTTCAAATTCTGAATTCAAGTGTTAGCTCTTTTCAATAGTAAAAAAATGATGGGAGCAAAAAATATGCAATGATCAACAGGTTGTCCCTTGGGCCAGAGCCATAGCAGTCTCTTTCTCTGTAGATAGAAAGATAGAGGGCATAGACATAGATGATTTATTTCTTCTTTCCTAGATATGGAGGTCCGGAATATGTAATATAAGAGATGTGAGATTTGAAATCCAGAGTTTGAAAGGGATCATAGAAATCATTTCATCCTAGTGACATCCAAAAAAGATTGACTCAGAAGGATCAAGTTCATACAGGTCCCACTGAGGGACTAGACTCTTCAGAGAACACTTACTATTTTATTTTGAAAGTCCTTATGCTGATGGAGGTTATATCTTTCCAAATAGTGAAGTAGAACAATAACTTGAGAACTCACTAAATAATGCAAAAGCCTATTCATTTATCTAAAAAAATAGTCCTGAACCCACTTGAACTCATTATTGGTCTCTTTATTTTGTTTTTTTCTGGAGTAAATGCTCTCAATTTCTTCTAGTCTCTGCACAGAGCAGTTTACCAGACCCTTCTCTATGTTTTTGGCCAACTCTAGGAACTCCATTTCAGTCAGTAACATAAATTATGATACGGTCCTATGATTATATGCAGTGCTTGTGCTCCATCAGGGAAGTGCAGGAAAGAGCTATTTCTCAATGTTTTCTAAAGTCTTCTTCATTGGCGTATTGTCATAGTTGACTAATATATCAAAATTCAACTTTTCATTAGTTAAAATCAGCTTATTGTGCTAATTTATATAGAAAATGTGACAATTGTCCTAATTTATTTCCTATAAAAAGTCCATTGTGGTTTATTAGCCTATCAATAAAATTGCAAAATTTCAGGTAAATTTTTGCCCCTACAAGCATGATGTTCTACCACTGAAATTAAGAATCCATAAAAGGGGGCTGGGGAGATAGCTTAGTAGAATAAGTGCTTGCATGGAAAGCGCAAGGATGTGAGTTCAATCCCTGATTCTTCAAAAAAGAAAAAAATCCATAAAAGGGGCAGGAAAGATATCTCAGCACACTAAATCTCCTGCTTAAGCAAGCTCAGGGACCGTGGTTTCTTCCTGGCACCACATGCCACACCAGCCCTTCTCCGAGGGAGGACTGAGTTGACCAGAGTCCTGGTATAGCGGCATGTGCCTGTAATCCCAGCTCTGGGGAGGCTGAAAGTATGAGAATTACTATGAGTCCAAGCTGCATAGTGAGACCCGGTAAGAACCAAATACATTTTAAAAAGTCAGTAAAAAAATTTAATCATTGCAAATATTTTATCTAAATCTTCATCTAGATTTTTGAAAAACATATTACGATGCTTTGGTATGGAAGTGCACATAGAAAAAATGGAATACTGCACAAAACTCCTTTCATTTGTCAGTAAACTATCTTCTTTGTACAAATATAATAGTCAGTGGTGAAGAGATAAAGTAATGTACGATTAACATAAGATGATGTACCTGGAACTCAGCATGAGACTCTGTGGAAATTGAGGTATTCTGTGCTGAGTGATTTGCTGCTCTATGTGCTCGGTAAATGTATCTGAGAAGGAAATTAGTATGAATTGATTTTTTTCATTAACCTGGCTTCCTAATAATTCTGGGATTACCCCCAAAAGCTGCACATGCAACAACCTGTTAACCTCACCAGCCATGCAGTGTATATTCATAGCCTGCCATTCTTTTGTGTCTTTCTGTGTCCCTCTGGCAACCTCCTCCTCTCTTGATGGCTCTGTGGCTCAGTCCTCTCATCTCAGTGTTTTGTGTTATTTTGAAATGTTTGAGGTTTGAGCTTTGATTTCAATGGCACTAATCTGAGCATTGAAAGCACATGAATATTGGTTTACCTGAACTCTTGATAATGTATAAAGTGTTTCTTTCCTTTTTCAAAAAAGACACCTTTGATCATTTTTTCCTCATATATGTTATTTTGATATCTGCTGACACACAAGGAGACCTTTTTTGCCCAACGTGCATTTATCACTCTAAAATGCAAAAACCTAAGGATGAAAAGTACTATTATGAGGAATTTAGTACATCAACCTCTATTATTGGAAAAATAACAGACAAAAAAAAATACTGCTGAAGATTTGTACAATATTATCAACCAAAGAGTGCTAGGGAACATGTTCCTCACAGCAGCAGGAGGTCTCCTCTTTTCCAACACCTGTGGATGCTCAGCAAGGGAGACAAAACCCTGGGCTGTATGCAAGCCTCGAAATATTAGAGGGACTGGACTTTTACAAAGGATGTGTCTTAGCCAGAGATGACTTAATTATGAATAATTTAACACTAATATGCCTAAAACATTCAAAATATTTTGAAAGTAGGAAAATATGTCTACATAATGAAAAAAGAAATTTCTGTAAGAAAAATAAAAGTACTTGAAATGAATGAGAAATGAAAATGCAGCATCAAAATCTGAGGGTTGTGATTAAAGCAGTGTGCAGAGGGAAGCTTATAGTTTCAAATATTTATTTAAAAATGATTTTAATACAGTATTCTAAGTTGTCAGCAAAAGCTACAACACAGTGTTTTAAATCCGAATTATCTAAGAGAGAGAAAATTACAAAGAACAGGAATCAATAAGATAATTTTTAAAAATATAGAAAGCAAACCTACAAAATCTTTGAAAAGATTAATAAAAACTATGAGTATCTTCCCTTTAAAAAGAGAAAAAGAAAGAAGAACCATGATCAGGGATAAAAGAGGAATATGTCCTACTGGTATTAAAATATAAAAATATTTCAAATAACTTTGACAATAAGTGAGGCAATTTGAATATTATGGAAAACACCTAACTGAATTTGTAAACTGTACACAGGCAGATTCTACCAGCTTTTTTCTGTGTTGCAATGCCTGACACATTTAAGGACAAAATTCATGCCAATATTATTAAAATAAATATAGAAAACAGAGAAGTGAAGAATAGCTGTAAAAACAAAGCTTGACCTGGATATTACAAAAGGATAAGGAAAGGGATGCAACAATATTCCTTCTGAAGTTAGAAACAAATATTTAACAACATATTATCAAATTAATTCCAGCAATGAGAAGGTATCAACAAATAGCTTTTAGTAAATTAGAATAAAAGAGAAATTCACCCCAGGAATTGAAAATTGGATATATATTTAAAAAATTTACACAAATGTACAATGAGAACTTCCTTAAAAGTAAGAATAGAAAAATACCTCTCCGATTTGATAAAAAGAATCAATGTTGCACCCAGAATAACATCATGTTCAATGGAAAGATACTGAAACTTCTTCCCCCGTGCAGTAGTGAGGAAGCGTACCGCTCTCACCCAACTCAACTTTGCGCTACAAGTCCTGGCAGTGCAATAAGACTGGGCAGTCATTAAGACATAAATATTGGAGGTATTTCAGGTGTCAAATGAATATATAATGAATACTGAAGAATCAACAGAAACTAAGATAGCTGTTAAGAATATGAAGTTAAGTCACAGGATGGAAACTCAATATGTAGAAATCAAAACTGCAATTTGAAAAAAAATACAGTGCAGTACAATACAATACAGTGTAATACAGGCACAATACCATTCTAAAAATCAAGTACTAAAGAATAAATGTAAAAAATTATGACTGCTATGGGTAAAATTACCAAATGCTGTTTTAAAAACATAAACAATACTTAAACATATTGAAAACTATATCATATTGAAGAACTGGTAGACTCAATGTTGTTTAAATGTCAGTTCTTCCAAAGCAATATATACATTCAGTGCACTGTTCATAAAATCTCATTTCTGACAAGATGATTTTAAATTTTTATTTAATGTCAAAACCTATAGTAGAGAAAATAATCTTGAAAAAGAAAAGAAGCAATGGCTGATGTTTACTTTTAATTTGCAAGATTTACTGTAAAGCTATAATATGAAACTATTGTAATATTGATATAAATCCAGATCAATGAGGCTATAGTGACAGATAAGAGTTCTCTCAATATTACTATTGGCAGAGAAATACAGTTTAACTAGTTGAATAAAATTAATCACCTGCTAAGAAACTACATTAAAGAACCACAAGACAATATCCAATGTTGATGAGGATGAGGAGAACTGGAAGGCTTGACCTGTCAATCCTCAACAGTAAGCCCTGGGGCGAGGGAGATAGCTCAGTTGAATTACGGCTTCCTGGCAAGTGCAAGTGCTTGAGTTCAATCCCCAGCTCCGCAAAAAGAAAAAAACAAAAACAATAAGCCCTAAGTTCACCTCACAGATGTCCAGCAGAATCTGGCCCCTTGTCTCCTTTCATGGTTTATTTAATTATTCTATCTCTCTTACTAATTCATACTGCTCTTTCACCCATACTTCCATCTCTTTCCATCACTTCGTCCACATCACAGACTAACTGCCAATAACAATACAGCATAGGGTGAAAAGATTTATGACAAAGGGTGAAAGTATAAATGCAAATGGTATCACATGTAACCAATGTATGTTCAGATCCAATGATGTTGTTCTAACTAGAAGTAATTTTCTCCTCAGAATACAATGACGGGGACCAAAACCACTTACATTAAGCAGCTAAAGAGAACAAATACTATCGTGGACAAATAAATCGGAAAACATGTCACTGAAAGGTAGTATCTAACTGAAACAATTTTATCTTTATATCAATTACCATCTCTTTTCACCTTACTTGACTCCAACCTTCAGCACCAAATACACACACACACACACACACAGCACATGAGAACATGGGTGCATAAGACCGCAAAGTGCCCCCAAAGGCCTTCCAATTTTCCTAATGTAGATCCAGGAGGTACTAGTAGTAACAGGATAATACAACTTATTTTAATTTTTATTTTTGTTTTATTGAAGTACAAATATTAGTGGGACAGTTTTAAGATACCTTGACAAGATAGATTTGATTAATTAATACATTGCAAACTGCTTTCATAATGTTTTGGTATCATAGAAGGTGCATACATGATATTATACTTACAAATATTATTATACCATATGCCTTTTATCAGTAAATTAAGAGAGTGTAGCTGTTTGTGTATCTTATTTTTATACCTGATTTACATCAAAGATTCAATAATTAATACTTTCTACCTTGTTATTTTCCTAGTGGTTGTCCATAGCATTAGAAGCTGACATAATATCCTATCCAACCACCATTAGTGCAAATCTTGCCTCTCATAGAATTATGTAGAAGCAAAGCGTTATCTATCCCAACTGTACTGTCCATACACACACATCATGATTCTTCCTTTCTATATCCCTTCCTTTATCTACACCTGTCAAAGATGGGCACTCTATTTTCATTCAAGTAATTTATGTGCTTGAACTCAACAACACAATCCAACACAGTCCAGCATTCCACAACAATAGTGAGTTATCTGAAGAATTTGTCGACCATAGCCATTTACAGATCCACTTATTATTATGTCCCCGTGATGTATACTTCATTTTTACATTTTTCTGCTGGATGGTTAAGACCTAGTTAGGGCAAGACTTATATACCAACACATGTACTTTATATTTCTTATGTGGTCAGTGAAGTCCTTTCAGGGTTTATCTTGTATTCCTGTACATTATTCTGTAGATCCTTTGTCTGTGTCATCCATGTGGATGAGTCACGGCCAGTGCTTGACCAGTTTGCTCTCTGTGAGAGCCTAAGAGAAAGTCTTCTCTCTATGTGACTCTCCAAAAGTCACATGATAGAACTTTGATCTCTTTCTTCTGTGGCTCCATAATCTCCTTATTCAGAAAATTTGGAGCTCAACTGAGTTTCATGATGTTGCAATACAGGTTCTCCAATGTCCTGAGTCTTTGTTGACCTTGAAAAGCTAGGGCCAAAATGTTGGCTGGTCTTGTGGCTCTTCCATTTCTCCAACTTTGTTCTGTAAACTTAGGCTGCTAACCATCCAGAAAAAAAGCTGATTAGTATCCTGCAGCATATGCCATTCACTTTGCCTTATCGGACTCAATTGATTTTACTTGTTGTTGTACGTTTCCATTTGTATTTCTGCTTTTCGCTTCTTATACTAGGGAGACGATATGATATTTACATATGTGTGTCTGGTTTATTTCACTTATGAGTATAAGTTCAAGTGGAATCCACTTCAGTATAAATGCTTCAAACTTATCATTCTTAATAGCTGAGCAATACTCCATTATATAGAAATACCACAACTTTTTCAGCCATTCCTCATGTGATGGATATCTTGGTTGTTTCCAAGATTTTGCTATCACACATTGCGCTGCTATAAACATGGGTACACATATATCACTATGATACAATGTTTGCAGGTCCTTTGGGAAAATTTCCAGTAGGGGGATAGCCGGCTTGAATGGGATTTCTAGTCCTACTCTTTTGAGGAGTCTCCACACTGACCTCCACAATGGTTGTACCAGTCTACATTCCCACCAGCAGTGGAGAAGTGTTCCCTTTTCCCCACAACCTCTCCAACATTTGTTGTTGGTTGATTTCCATATGACAGCCATTTCCTCTCAAGTGAGATGATATCTCAGTGTTGTTTTTATTTGCATTTCAATGATGACTAGTGATGTGGAGCATTTTTTTCATATATTTATTCACTTCTTTAATTTCGTCCTCTGAGAAGTGTGTATTCATCTCAGATGCCCATTTCTGAATTGGGTCTTTAAATTTGAGGGCCCTGTTATATCTTAGTTCTTTATACATTCTAGACAGCAGACCTCTGTCTGATTGCTTATTAGGTAGGATTTTTTTCAAAATTTGTGGGTTGTCTTTTCACTCTGTTGACAATTTCTTTTGAAGTGCAGAAGCTCCTTAAGAAGAGTTGATCCCAGTTGTTGATTCTTTCAAGTGCTTCCTGTGAGTATATATGTTTGTTCATGAACTCTTTACTCCTATGTCTTCAAGAGTGCCTCCTACTTTCTCTTCCAGGAGATTGAGTGTTTCTGTTTTATTGTTTAGATCTTTAATCCATTTTGACTTTAACTTAGTGCATGGTGATAGAGCTGGGTCAAGTTTTAGTTTTCAGCATGTAGAAAGCCATGTTTTCCAGCACCAGCATCATTTGTTAAAGAGGCTATTTTTCTTCCAGTGAGCTTGTTTAGCCCCTTTGTTGAAGAAGATCAAATGGATGAGTGTTTTCATAGATGCCTCTGAAACTTCTAATCTATTCCACTGATCCTCAGTTCTATTTTGTTGCCAATACCATGTTGATTTTATCACAGTGGCTTTGTAGCATAATTTCAAGTCAGGAATTGTGATGCCTCCTGCCTTGTCTTTATTGTCCAAGATTGCCTTTGCTATTCTAGGTCGTTTGTGGTACCAAATAAATTTTAAGAATGATTTCTCTAGGTCTGGGAGATATGTTGCTGGCAGTTTGATAGGGATTGCAGTAAATCTGTATTGCAATTTTGGGAGTATGGCCATCTTCACGATTTTGGTTCTTCCTATCCAGGAGCATGGAATATCTTTCCATTTTCTGAAATCCTCTATAATCTCTTTTCTTAGGTGTTGTAATTTTCTGTGAAAAGATCCTTGACTTCCTTGGTTAAGTGAATCCTAAGGTATTTCATTTTCTGCTGTGCTATTGTAAAAGGTATTGTTTCTATTGTTTCCCTTTCAGTGTGCTTGTTATGTGTATAGAGGAAAGCTACTCACTTTTGAGTATTGATTTTGTATCCTGCTATGCTACTGAATTTCCATATCAGTTCTAGTAGTTTCTTGGTGGAATTTTTGAGGTTTTCCAAGTAAAGTATCATGTCATCTGCAAATAGTGATAATTTAAGTTCTTCTTTACCTATTCTTATTCCCTTTATTTCTCCCTCTTTTCTAATGGATGTTGCTAAATGTTCCAAGACTATATTGAATAGGAGGGGTGATAGAGAACATCCTTGTCTTGTGTCTGATTGAAGACTAAAAGATTTCAGTTTTTCCCCATTTAGTATTACATAAGCTTTTAGATTGTCATAGATGTGTTTTATTAAGTTAAGACAGAGTCCATCTTTTCCAATTTTCTGTAGGACCTTGAACATGAATGAGGGTTGGACTTTGTCGAATGCTTTCTCTGCATTAATTGAGATGATCATGTGGTTTTTAGATTTCAGTCGATTGATATAGTGCATTACATTTATAGATTTTCGAATATTGAACCATCCTTGCATCCCTCGGATGAATCCTACCTGGTCATGGTGTATGATCTTCTTGATGATTTGCTGTATTCTATTTGCCAGCATTTTGCTGAGTATTTTTGCATCTATGTTCATGAGGGAGATTGGCCTGTAGTTCTCCTTTTTGGTTGTGTATTTCCCTGGTTTTGAAATCAGTATTATGCTTGCCTCCAGAAATGATTTTTGGAGGACTGTTTACTTTTCAACTTCATTGAAGAGTTTGTGGAGTGTGGGGATTACATCTTGTATAAATTTCTTGTAGAATTCAGCTGTGAATTCATCAGAACCTAGACTCTTCTTTGTCGGTAGGCTTTTTATTACTTTTCATATTTCGTTGGCTGTTATTGGCTTATTTTTACATCGTCTTGATTCAGTTTTGGTAATTTGTACCTTTCGAGGAAACTGTCCATTTCTTCTGTGTCTTTTATTCTGTGAGCTTAAAGATTCTCGAAGTAACTATTGATAATCTTCTGAATTTCCACTGGGTCTTTGGTGATTTCACCCTTTCCATTCCTTATCTCTTGTAGTTGAATTTTCTTTTGCCTCTTTTTGATGAGGTTGGCTAGAGGCTTATCAGCATTATTTAGTTTTTCAAAGATCCAACCTTTTGATTTGTGGATTCTTTGAAGTGTTTTCTTCATCTGAATTGCATTAATTTTTCCTCTATTCTTCATGATTTCTTCCCGTCTTTACGCTCTGGGTTTTCTTTGCTCTTCTTTTTCTAGTTGTTGAAGGTGCAACATTAGGGTGCTAATTTGTTCCCTTTCTGTTTTCCTAATGTGTCAGTTCATAGCTATGATTTTTCCCTTTAAGAACTGCTTTCATCGCATCCCATAAGTTCCGGTAAGTTGTACTTGAATTTTCATTGAATTGCATATATTGTTGAATTTCTTGTTGAATTTCCTCTGCACCCCATTGATTGCGGAGTAGGCTGTTCTTTAGTTTCCATGAATTTAGTGGGTTTTACTGGTTTCATTTTTCACTCATTTCCAGTTTCATTGCATTGTGGTCAGATAGTATGCATGGGATAATTTCTATTTTCTTGCATATACTTAGGCATGACCTGTGGACTACTATGTGGTCTATTTTGGAAAATGACCCTTTGCAGCTGAAGAAAGTGTGTATTCAGTTGTGGTTCGTGGAACCCTCTGTATATGTCCACCACGTCCATTTGTTCCACGCTCTGGTTTAGTTCTGCTACTTCCTTGCTAATTTTTTGTCTGGTTGACCTATGTTTTTGAGATAAGGGGGTGTTAAGGTATCCTGTTAAGATTATGTTCTTAGACATTAAGTTTTTCATGTCCCTCAAGATTTGTCTTACTTAGTTGGGTGCTCCTGTGTTTGGCGCATAGATATTTATAAATGTTACTTCTTGCTTTTGAACTTTTCCCCTGACCAAAAATAGTGGCCTTCTTTGTGTTGTTTTGTCATTCTTGATTTGAAGTTGAGACTGTCTGAGAACAGAATTGCTGCTGCTGCTTATTTCTGAGGTGCTGGGGCATGTAGTATTGTTTTCCATCCTTTGACTTTGAGCCTATGAATGTCCTTTTGAGTTAAGTGTGTTTCTTGCATACAGCATATTGTTGGATTTTCTTTCCTAATCCAGTGCCAGTCTGTTTCTCTTAATTGGAGAGTTGGGTCCATTTACATTGATGGTTATAATTGAAATGTGCTGACTTATGTTTGTGATGATATTTACCTGGTATTGTTTACTCCTTTGTAACCTGTGTTTAATTGACTGTCCTGTTTAGTGGGTTCCTTCAATTCTCATTCATGGAGTTCTGGTCATTTTGGTCTCTCTCTAGAACATCTTTCAGCAGCCTGTGAAGGGATGGCTTTGTCATCATGAAATTCTTTAGTTGTTCTTTGTCGTGGGAGTATTTCACTTCTCCATCAAACTAGAAAGAGAGTTTTGCAGGTTATAATAGTCTGCGCTGGAATTTGTTTTTGTGTAGGACTTGAAGAACTCTGCTCCATGCTCTCCTTGCCTTCACTGTTTGTGTAGAGAAGTCGGCTGTAATTCTGATGGGTTTTCCTTTGATTGTGAGCCCCTTCTTCTCTCCTGCAGATTTCAGTATATTATTTTTGTGTTGGATTTCCGGGATCTTAACTATTATATGTCTTGATGTGTTTCTACTTGGGTTGAAGTCGTTTGGTGTTCTGTATACTTCGGTGACCTGAATGTTGGATTGTTTCCTCATATTTGGAAAGTTTACTGTGATTATTTCTCCCCAAATTCTTTTTATGTCATTTGTGTTGAATCCTTCATTCTCGATGATACTAATTATTCTCACATTGTTCATCATGGCATCATCTTATAGTGATGGATTATTTTTTCCTGCATTCTCTTTGTTTTTAAGAGATCCTTTCTCACCTTTTCACTAGCTGCACCAGCGTCTTCAAGATCTGAAACTCTGTCTTCCCTTTCACTCAAACGGTTTTGAAGACTCATGATTGATATTTGTAGTTTGTCTATATCACTTTGACTCTGTTTCATGCGTTCTATTATTTTTCTGTATTGCTCATTCAAGGAATCCATCATATTTCTGATCTCCACAAATTTTTTATCCATGTCTTCTTTCGAGGTAGTTACTGTTCTTCTGTAGTATTTCTTCCAAGTTGGGTTTCCTCTGTATATTTCCTTACTTGTTTCTGTAGTTCAGATGCTATGATTTCAAAGAATTCTTTTTTTTTCAAAGAATTCTTTTTTGATTTCAGAACTTATTTCTGCTTTTAGTTCCTCATGATCTTTCTGATGTTGTTTCTTTGCTTCAGATGCTGTTAATTCATATATTTCAGCTGGAATAGTGCTCTCTGCACTTGTTCTGGGTGAGCATTGCTTTTCCTCCTAATGTTTGTGGATTTCATTCTTTATTTCAGATACTGTGTATTCAGATATTTCTTTCTTAATATGGGGAATTACTTCTTGTTTTATTTGCTCTATAGCTTTCTGCTGTTGTTCCTGTGCTGCTGTATCTGTTAATTCATTCATTGCAGCTGAGCTAGTGTCCTCTGCCCTTACTAGTGGACTCAAGGTCTGGGATTGCGTTGTTCCCCTTGTCCTTGTCATTTTGTATAGCACTGACCTTTGACCCTTGGTGTAGAGCTTTGGTGCAGCTATAACCTTAGATTGTTAGGAGATTCATGTGCCAGTCTATTAAGTTTGAGATTATCCAGGTATGCCTATTCTGGATATAGCTGTTGTGTTCAGTTCCTTTTTTTGTTGCAGCTCCTTTGATTCCCCTCTGTTGGTTCGCTGTTCAGGCGAGCATGAACCAAATTGGGATGCAGAGCAAGTAATGAAAATTCCCTGTCTTAGCTCACTGTGGGGCGAGGATCCATAAAATTGCTGGGGTCAGCCCTCCTGTGTCTGGCAAGTCACTCTCAAGGTGGATGGGCATGGGCTTTGGTGGGTCTTCTGGGCTCACAAAAGGATAGTGGATGATCTTATTCATCGAGTAGACGGTACTGAGTCGGGCAGCCTGTGCTGGGTCCAGGTCTACAGGCTGTAACACGGAAGGCTGGGAAAGGTTCCTCAGGTGCAGCATGCCTGAAGCCCTCACTCACAGGGCAGGCTGTGCTGCGTTTTGTGCTTCGATATGGGACCGGGGATAGCGGTGAAATGTCCCTCCGGGGTGGCAGGCTTGGAGTTCTCACTCCAGGCTGAGCTGCACTGGGTCTGGGGCTGTGGGGTGGAATCGGCAATCGCCTGGAAATGTTTCTCTGGCATGGTAGGCCTGGAGTTCTACACTCACTGAACTTTGATGCCCAGGGAGTCGGGGTAATTCCCACTCACTCAGCAGGCTTTAGGGCAGGTGATCCGGGGAGGTGCTGGTGAATGTGTCCTGAGGTTTGAGGCTGGTCACTGGCTTGGAGGGCTTAGGGGCAGGGATCAGGGTAGCACGTGTGGGAAGAAGCCAATGGCTCTCCCTCAGACTCACCACACTCTCACTGATCTGCTAAGCCTGGTGAGTGCTGCAAATTCCCACTCACTGGGAGAGGTTGGGGCAGGATCCAGGATGCTGCTGGAGTTTGCTGCTGTCTCAGGCTGGTCTCTAGCTGGGCTGCGTGGGCAGGATCGAGTAGGCTGTCTCGGGCGGTCTCTGAGGCTGGCGGGAGTGGGCGGGATTGAGGAGGTTGGAGGAGTAGGCTGAGCTGTCTCAGGCCGGTCTCTGTGGCTCAGGATAATACAACTTACTGAAAGCAGAGATAAAGAAACCTGCCATGTTCAAGGAGGACTTGATCCAAAAGTTGATGAAATGAGCATTCAAAATAACCAGTGTGGATATATGTGTAACATCTAAAATTTGGAAGAGTTGACAAAAGGAGTTCAAAACATAAATGACAAATTTATCAAAGATATAGATGTTACAAAAAGATATTATAATAGTGGGTATTAAGATTACAAAGAATTCATAAGTTAAAGAAATCATCAATGTGAAGACAGCTTCTGAACTCAAAGACAAAATGGTAAATTGCAATAAATTACTCAGAGAAGTCTGAAAAATGAGAAGATAATGTGAAAAAATTTATCTAACAGCTGCTAGGTGACACTAAGAACACTCTAGGGCTAATTGCAGTTAGTTTTATTGAGTCAGCACACAGGGCCAGGGAGATAGCTGAGTGTTCTAAATGCCTGCCTGACAAGTGCTAGGACCCAGGTTCTATCCCAGCACTGCATGCAACGCTGGCCCTGACCTAGCCAGCCACGGAACCTGAGCATGGTGGTACATGCCTGTAATCCCAGGGGTACGGAAGCTGAAACAGGAGGGTTGCTACACGTCTGAGCTGCATAGAGAGACTGTACTAAATACACAAATTAAAAAGATAAAAGTAAAAAAAGAAGACAGCACACAAACACAGTGTAAAAACATATGCCATGGTAGATGCAGACTTTAATACCTTGAATTTAGGATTTATCCAGGAACTCAGCCACCAGATCTTTACCTGTGCAACAATAAGCCTTACAACATTGTGAACAAACTTGTTGCACATATTTCAAAAAATAACCCTATATTTAAAAATAGTTAGGAGTTGCCTGCTGATGTTATATTTGCAAAGAAAGTGGAACAACCAACCAACCAAATAAAAATAATTCTGACTGGTTGACCAGCACAAGAACTATTTGAAAGAATAGAATGGAGATTCCTGAGAAAAAGTCCTAAGTTCACAATAGAGAAATGTATAGTCCAATCTTGGGATTTATAAAGATAACACTGGCCTCTCTATGGTGAAAAAAATCAAAGTAGTATTAATACTGTGAACGTTGCATGATGATTATAAGGTTGGTAGTGAAGCTGGGGGCGTGGCTCATGCCTGTGATACCAGCACTCAGAAAGCCAGGTCAGAAACATCCTGTGTGTCAGCTGATGCTACATAGTGAGTTCAGGGTAACCTGCAGTATGGAGAGACCCTGACTCAAAAACAACAACAACAACAACTACAACAACAACATAAAACAGTTGATAGTGAACCTTGAACAGGAAGGAAGCAGCCAAAAATAATCACATTTTACAATGAAATGAAATGTGGTGTAGATGTTGCCAAGTTATGCAACAACTATGATGTCACTTGAAACACAAAGCATTGGCCAATGGTTCGGTTTTATTGGATTCTAAGCATACCACAAACACATAGTTTCACAATTTACAAAGAAAACAGCCAGCACAAAATGTCACAAAGAACTTTCCTTAGAGGAGTGGGACTAGAATTTATAAATGATCAATTACAATAGAATAAGAATAATATGTATCTGCTCAAAGACCTTGGCAAAAGAATTGTGGAATGAAGCTGTGAATATACAGGTGAAATAACACAAGAACCTCCTAAGGAAACAGGAACACCAGCAAGATGTCAAGTATGTCCTGTTAAAGAAGACAGGTAAACAGAAACATGTGTTGTCAGTGTAAGAGATACTCGTGTATGAAACACAGTTCTGTGTAAACTGCTTCAGTGTGATAATTGAAATAAAGATTATCTGAGTGATAGAGTTCTATTTGTATTCTCTTTTTTTTTTGTATTCTCTTTGTAGTTCACATAAGATTTTATTTCTGTTATTTTTTTAGATTTAGTAAGCAAACATAGTTGATGTAGACATGTTGATATTTATTATAAAGACTGGGAAGATGGCTCAGTGGAAGAAGACTCATTGCATATTTTATATTTTATTTTATTGATATTTCCTTTTCATACTAAGTTCAAATTATAATTTGAAGTTAAGTGACAAGTATGGCTTGACAAGTGGGACAAGAAAGCTAAGGCACATCCTGTTATCGTAAAGAAGACTTGTGTATGGAATGTGCTGTTGTAATATACGAAGACTGCCTCACGTGTGGCAACTGAAGCAATGATTGTTCCTTTTTTTTAAGAGGGGAAAGCATGAGCACAGTCCTCCACTATGTCAAATTGTGCAGTAGAGTTTCCCACATCTGGGGAAGTCGCAGAGGTCAGCAGATCCGGAGTGCAATGGATAAGCCTCACCCTGGGAAAACCACCTTTCTGATCATGGTATCCCCCCCTGCAAGGTAAGTATAGCAATGATTATTTCTGTGGTAGAATTTTGTTTTTCATTACTCTTCACATAGGAGTTTATTTCTGCTGTTAATTTTAGAACTTGTAATCAGATAAAGTTAAAGTTGAAAATGTTGATGTTTGTTCTACACACTCTTTACATATTAAAATTGTTCTTTACATATTAAATATTTCATTGCCTTGTTAAGTGCACAATGTTTAATGTAATAAAACCCACAAAATTTAAATCAATAATTCATCAAAAAAGTGAGCCTGGGTATTGTACATCCTCATAACATCCCTTTTCTAAAAGTTTGCCATGATGCTCCTAGTGAAGACAGGTGTAAAAATCCTCCACAGATATCGCCAGATCATCAAAGAGATCACACATAGACCTGCCCAGCCCCAGAGACCAGCCAGAGACAGCGCGGCCGACTCAGACATCCTCCTCCGTCCCGCCCACGCCCGCCCAGCCCCAGAGACCTCCCGAGACAGCAAGACCAATGCCAGCAGTTACTGAATCCCGCCCATGCCGCCAGCCAGAGGCGGCCTGAGACAGTGGCTGACTCCAGCGGGCTCCTGGATCCTGCGCCAAACTCTCCCAGAGAGAGCGAATTTACACGACTCACTAGGCTTCCCAGATCAGTGAGAGTGTGGTGAGTCTGAGGGAGAGCCATTGGCTTCTTCCCACGTGCGATACGCGGATCCCTGCCCCCAACCTCTCCAAACCAGTGACTGGCCTGAAACCTCAGGACCCACTTACCAACACCTCCCCAGATCCCCTGACCTAAAGGCCCCTGAACGAGTGGGAATTTCTCCGACTCTCTGGGCATCAAAGTTCAGTGAGTGTAGAATTCCAGGCCTGCCATGCCCGAGAGACATTTCCCAGGGATTACCTGCCCCCAATCCCCCGTGGCCCAGTGAGAGCTCCAGGCACACTGTGCCAGAGAAACATTTCCAGATGATAATGGGTCCCACCCCACAGCCCCAGACCCAGTGCAGGTTGGCCTGGAGTGTGAACTCCAAGCCTGCCACCCCGGAGGGACATTTCTCAGCAATCCTCAGTCCCACGCTCTAGACAGAAACCCAACACAGCCTGGCCTGTGAGTGAGGGCTCCAGGCTCACTGCAATGGAGGGACCTTTCCCAGCCTTCTCGGGTTACGGCCTGTAGACCCAGACCTAGCACAGGCTGGCTGACCTAGTACAGCCTACTCAGTGAATAAGATCATCCACTATCCGTTTGTGAGCTCAGAAGACCCACCAAAGCCCAGGCCCACCCACTTGGGGAACGAACTGCCTGACACAGGAGGGTTGACCCCGGAAACCAACAGAGGGGAACCAAAGGAGCTGCAGCAAAAAAGGAACTGAAAACAACAGCTAGAACCAGGATAGGCATACCTGGAAAATCTCAAACTTAATAGACTGGCACCCGAATCTCATAAGAAGTTAAGGCTATAGCTGCACCAAACTCTACACCAAAGGTCAAAGGTCAGTGCTATACAAAATGACAAAGAGAAGGGGAAAAATGCAATCCCAGACCTCGAGTCCATCAGGAAGGGCAGAGGACACTAGCTCAGCTGCAATGAATGAACTAACAGATACGGCAGCAAAGGAACAACAGCAGAAAGCTATAGAGGAAATAAAATGAGAAGTAATTCCCCAAATTAAAAAAGAAATATTTGAATACATAGTATCTGAAATAAAGAATGAATTCCAGAGCCATTGGGTGGAAAAACTATGCTCACCCAGAACAAGTGCAGAGAGCACTATTCCAGCTGATGTATATGAATTAACAGCATCTGAAGCAAAGAAACAACAGCAGAAAGATCATGAGGAACTCAAAGCAAAAATAAGTTCTGAAATCAAAAAGAACTTTTTGAAGTCATAGGATCTGAAATACCAAAACAAGCCCAGAAATATACAGAGGAAATCCAACTTGGAAGAAACACAGCAGAAAAAGAATTAATAACTACCTCTAAAGAAGACATGGATAAAAAAATTGAGGAGATGAGAAATATGATGGATTCCTTGAATGAGGAATACAGAAAAGAAATAGAACACATGAAACACAGTCAAAGAGATATAGAAGAACTAAAAATAGCAAGCACGAGTCTACAAAACCGTCTGAGTGAAAGCGAAGACAGAGTTTCTGATCTTGAAGATGCTGGAGTAGCTAGTGAAAAGGTGAGAAAAGATCTCTTAAAAACAATGAGAATGCAGGAAAAAATAATCCATCACCTGCAAGATGAAGCCAGGATGAACAATGTGAGAATAATTGGTATCAACGAGAATGAAGGAGTCAATACAAATGACATAAAAAGAATGTGGGGAGAAATAATTGCAGAAAACCTCCCAAATATGAGGAAACCGTCCAACATTCAGGTCACCGAAGCATACCAGACACCAAATAACCTCAACCCAAATAGAAACACACCAAGACATATAATAGTTAAGATCGCAGAAATCCAACACAAAAATAATATACTGAAAGCTGCTAGAGAGAAGAAGGAGCTCACATTCAAAGGAAAACCCATCAGAATTACAGCCGACTTCTCTACACAAACAATGAAGGCAAGGAGAGCATGGAGCAGAATTCTTCAAGTCCTACACGAAAACAAATTC
>PVKA01013786.1:0-54142 GCA_004027165.1 Ctenomys sociabilis | reverse complement strand
TTATATATTATATATTATATATATTAATATATTATATATATTAATATATTATATATATATTATATATATACATAATATATATAATATATATATATTATGTATATATATATTATATATATACCATGGGAAGTTTGTGCATGTGTGAATGAATAAGCCTGAATCATCATAATCACAAAGTCAATTCTTGAAAATTCTGGATTATGTCAGGGACTCATATCAGAAAATATTTTCCATCTTTTTCAAGTAAATGTCAGTATATGAAAACTCACTATAAATAATTCTGTATCTCACTGGTAGTTATTACTCTACCTGAGATTCACAGGTAGCCAGGCCTGCTTTGAACTCTGAAGGATGTAAGGATGTATTATGGAGGAAATGATGCTAAACTAGGATTCCACCTCAAAAAAGAATAAAAATGCGTGATTTTTAAAGTGTTTAAAAGCAGTGGGCTGGTGAGATAGCTCAGTGGCCTAGAGCTGCCTGCTTAGGAAAGCTTGGGCAGGTGCAGTGGACCATGATTCTATCCCTAGCACCATGTGCCTTGCCAGCCCACCAAAAAAAGGAAGGAAGAAAGAAGGAAAAAGAATGAACATTTTAGACTGATGTGATGGCATGTGGCTGTAATCGCAGCACTTGATAGGCTGAAAACAGGAGAATCCTCTATGTGTCCAATCTATGTAGTGAGCCCCTGCAGACCTTGTACTAAATACATTAAAAAAAAAGTGTTTGAAAGTAAGATTTGTCACAGGGGTTGAAAATTGCCAACATAACATACTCTGAGAAGACAGGGAACTTTCTCATGTCAACTAATCATGGGAGGGCATGTTAGAGCATGATAATAGCATGTAGCATGTGCAAAGCCTGTGTGTTTGGTAATGTTTCATTCAGAGTCCTCCAATGAAAAACCTGGGATAACATCTTGAATGAAGCAGATTACTACTTCTGGTGCCCCTACTCAATAGGTTAAGAGAAATGCCACAGGGAGAAAGAAAAAGAGCAAAAGTGAATGTAAGGTTTCATTTTGAGCACCATCTACAATAATTGCAATTCTGCCAGAACCTCAGGGACACAGAAAGTATCTCATAATGTCCCTCTAAAGGCAAGGAGGTAAAGATGTATTCCTCAGTACTATTCACTATAGGTAAAGGTTGTCCACAGGGTTTAACAGCCCCGTAGTCTGTTAGGACAGTAATGACATCCAGAGAACTTTTGAGGCATGGAAAGAGAGACCTAGAGCACAATGCAGCCTGATTTGAATTAATCATTTTATTTATTTATTTATTTTTCTACAGGGTCTCACTATGCAGCTTGGACTCATAGTGACCCTCCTGTTTTCAGCCTCCGCAGTGCTGGGATCATAGGGGTACACCACCGTGCTAGACTGGTTATCTGGCTCCGCATGCCTGGGGGTGGGCCCGGCATGGCTGGTGGTGCCAGGAATCAAATCCTGGTTGCTGCTCTTGTCTCAGCAGGTTTTTAGGCTGCAGAGCTATCTCCCCAGCCTGCAGCCTGACTTGGGATTCAAGCAAAGTGCCAGGTTATGAAGCACATTCATGGAGTTACACACCAGGGCAGTGGCTGGAATCAGAGATGGTCAGCGATGCAACAGAAGTACCTGAGACATATGGTAAATGGAGCTTTAGGAATTTTGCATGACCACAAACAGGGTTGGAGAATGTATGCGTGTGTGCAGGATGGGGGTAGAGACTGGTAGTTTATGGGTGATGACAAGTGCTGTTGCAAATTATATGCAGAACTTCATAAAGTCTTGTGAGCTCATAGACAGGCGCTTTAGGTGTGAGGTGATCATGGTCAGACTCTTATCAGTGTGTGGGTTTACAGCTTAATGTGATATTAGGAGGTGAAGCATGGGTCATGCGGTGTGGCCAGGAAGGGTCTGTCTTCCGCCTTCCATCCTTGATTTCTTCTTCCATTCCTGTCTATCCTGTCATGAGCAACCCTTCTGCTTTAGGACTCTCTGTCATACAATTGAGGCTTGGACATAGCCAACTATGAAGCCAAACTCAACCTTCCTCTTTTTAGTGATAGGAACTAACTAAGACAGATGACAAAGTATGGAATTTAAATTCTACTGACAGTTATTTGGAGAAAAATGATAATACATAAAGAGAAGTAATATGGTAGTACTGGTGTCTGGGAATGGTTACTATGAAACTGGTCTGTATGTGAAAAGGGCAATACCAAGCAATGAAAATAATGCAAGGTAAGTTATCTCTAAGAACATCAGAGATAGCTATCTTCCTTTAAGGAATGATGTGGCTATTAATCAAGCAAAACATTGAACAAACAGATGAACAAGTATGTGAAAGAAATGTGTAAATATATGGTAGGATCCATTCTCTGATTATTTTTGATAATGTGGGGGAGGGAGACAATTAAGTGACTTACATATTTGAGGTAAGCAAAAGAAAAGTTATCCATAATCTAGAATCAAGAATAGTATTTCATATTCAGCCAATTCTGGCTCAGTTCAGGAAGTGCTTGAACATTCAACAACATGAAAGGGTCTTAGCTGGCTATGGAGTTAGGGTTTTCTACAACAAAGTGCTGGTAAGATTCAACACACATGACATCACTCACAAAATATACACAGAAAAGACACTGAATAATTCCAGAACTCTTTATAGGGAATGAGTTGGAAAAGACAATCCAGAAATAACACTTCAAACATAAATGGGAAGAGATAAACCAAGAGAGAGTCTGTCATAAAAATCTAAAAAGTTGTAAATTTAAAAAGGACTATTTTAACTTGCTTGACGATCAATCATTTTTCAAACAATCCTATGATCAATGTTAAATATTTTGTACTTGGTTCAAGCACTGTGAAAATGATAAGTGGCATTTATACGATGTAGTTGACTTCATAATGATTTTATTAAGAACATTTTTTGAACAAGAATGAGAATTATTCGGGTCAATAAGGTTAAGAACAGAGTGGAAGAAGAGGTGAAGTAAGAAACAGTTGAGAAAGAAGAAAAATTGCAAAAATAAGGATGTTGTAGGATTACCTTTTTTTAAAACAATGTATTAGTACAGAGTTTAGAGGGCCTCACTACACAGATCAGACCCTTACTGATCTTCCTGTTCTCAGCCTCCACAGTGCAGGGAATACAGGCACGCACCAACATGCCCAGTCTCATTCGCCCTCCCCGTGTGCCTCAGGGGTGGGGCCAGCATGGCAAGCCGGGGATCAAATCCCCATCCCTGTGGCCTGTGAAGGCAGGGCTTTAGTCCACTGAGCTATCCGGCAAGCCATAAGATTAAATTTTTAAAGAAAATATGGCAGTAACCTACATAAATCAGCTACTATAGAAGAATGAGGGAAAATAGAGCATGTATAAAAAATTAGATTATACATGGAACCTAATAGATTGGTTTTATACATGTGAAAATATACCCTTCTTTGAAGTATAGATGCAAAAAAAAAAACATGGAAAGATTGCTCAATTAAGATATTTTATGATTATGAAGATGATGGGGCTGGGAAGATAGCTCAGTGGTTTAAGTGCCTGCTTGGAAAGCACCAAGTCCTGAGTTCAATCTGAAGTTCAAAAGGAAAAGTTAAATAATACTTACGAAGCTGCATTAATAGTGTACATTTATAGTAAGAAAATGAGAAAAAAATCAGGTTTGACACCATAATCACAGCAGCTAGAAGTTGTTAATGTGTCCCTGAACTTTTGCCCTAGATCTTCAGAAGCCTCACAGCTGGTTATTGGTAACCAACTGTTTTGATAAAATCTAATGATGAGACTGTTGTGGATACCTCCCAACAAATCAGTCCACAGAATGATTCCAATAAGGCGCATTTTGAAAGGGGAAGGCTTCAGCACAGTTACTATTTAATGGCACACAGAAGGTACATAACAAATACCTGATAAATTAGCAACATCTTCCCCTACATTTTAAAATGAATTATTTTTAACTATAGTTTGAATCATTGTCCCAGCTCAAGAAAGTGCTAGCACCACTGCAGTTCTCATGAGGACATTATTAATGGAAAGATTTCCTAAAGTCATGCTACACTAATGTGCTTTGTAAGTTTTGTGTGTGTGTGTGTGTGTGTGTGTGTGTGTGTGTGTGTGTGTATTTTAGGGAAGGATCTACAGGGTGCTCAGGGTCTTACTACTAGATCGGACTCATACTGATTCACCTGTTTACAGCGTCCTAAGAGCTGGGATGACAGGCCTGAATCAACACGCCTAGTCTCAATTGCTGTCTCAGCGTACCACAGAGGAGGGTTATACATGGTTGGCCCAGGATGGACCCCTGGCCTCTGTGCCTGCACTGTAATCTGCTGGCACTTTAATCTGCTGAGTTTT
Source organism: Ctenomys sociabilis (assembly GCA_004027165.1). Classification (NCBI taxonomy): domain Eukaryota; kingdom Metazoa; phylum Chordata; class Mammalia; order Rodentia; family Ctenomyidae; genus Ctenomys; species Ctenomys sociabilis. Next base: position 49,799 of record PVKA01013786.1, on the reverse strand, counting down.
TTGGCCCGCCCTAGTCTGGTTTTTCTTTGACTACAAAACCTGTATTTTAAACAGCCCAAGAAAAGGAGGTTGGGTTTAAGCATTGACTCTAGAAGTGCAAGCTCACGGACAACACTGGATTAATTTTCGATATTACCAGATGCCCAAGTGGAGTTGAGCTGAAAATATGTACCTCATTTCCACTGGGGCTCACACTGTCTCTTAGGGAGTATCCCTTTAGAAGTGGGAAACTCAGAGGACACTTGTCCAGGCTCCGGTCAATAGTAATCATTTGTTCAACTGAGAACTATAAACACGTTCTGACCTCCCCTTAAGGTTTTCCTTGTCAATCTCAGCTCTAACTGTGGCAACGAAATCTGTTGCAGAATTTGGTTGTCTGCTTATTTTTCACTGAATTAAGACAAGTTTTTCATGTCATTAGCACAAATCTGCATTCATAATTGGAGAAGCAATCCATATCTAATTTGCCTAGTTGTCAACACCATGAAAACATAATTTGTGTTGTTCACTCAGATTACTTTGGCATGGCAAACTCACTCCATGAGTGACATTTTTCCTGTAACCTTAGCGTGTTATTCCAAAACTATTGAAGGAATGCTGTCCTACGGAATGAAACCGTTTTTGAATTATAACTTGCCTTATGTAGATGAAATGAAAGACCATGCTGTGATTTCTACAGGATCTGTGGTATGAAACCTTTTTTCTTTCCTTTTTATCATGATGTGGCAGGGCTGTCTTTAGACATGTCTCGTGGTGCATCTTGCAACCTCTGAAGAGGAAGTGGAGAACTAACTCTTCTGCAAGTGTCAGGAGAGCAAGGAGAGTGTGTGTAAGTGCACACCTGGGCCAAACCAGGGCTTGATAATGTATTATCACCACGGGGTGCTGTTCAGTGGGTGTAATTACAGTTGAGTTCTCCACACACAGCGTTCTGTAGCCCTGGAATCAGTAAAAACTAGAAAAAGGTGTACTGAAACTATTGAATTCATGCTGTAAGATGAGAACTACATGCATTTTTCAAGCCACACATACACAATTCCAATATTTGCTTTAATTTTGTCCACTCCTGTATTAAAATTTACTCAAAGTGAAATTACAGACCTAGATTATTGCATAGAATAATCTCATTTGCTTATTCTTCTAAAATAAAAAAATTAAAGCCTTGCCTTCAAGTGAATCTAAAATCCTTTAGAGAAGCTACCATATCCTCCCAAATATTTTTGCAATAAAGCTGATCAAAAGTGTTCTCTGGTTTCCAAGTCATATGTGTAGACTGATAATAAGTAGCATTGAATATTAATACTACAGGTTTTCACTGGAGAATAGTATTTCAGAATAGTAATTGCATTCCCAAAGAACTTAGATGAAAACCTTATGTGGCTATGGGTGAGTAAGTGCTTACTTTAATCCAGAATTCGCACAGTGGTATTCTGCAGCTCCAGCTGGGTCATCCATAGCTACTTTATTTGGCCTGCAGTATCAGAAACAGATTTTTACACTGCCTAATAATGTGTCAGAACAAAGAGACTTCAACTAAAATTGGAACATTTGGTTTTCCTGAGAAATTGACAAGTCACATTGCACATCAATTCTGGTTTCACCTTTTTTAACCACTTTTTGTCTTCACAACAATTTGAGTGTGTCATCTTTCCCTAGAGACCTAATTCAGATTTTTGCTAAACCTCGCTGAACCTGAGTTGAACATATATAAAGAGGAAATTATAATACTATCAGTATTTTATCATTTTAAATGTATTTAAGTACAGGCTCTACAGGGTCCCATAAACAGATCAGACTTGTAGTGATCCTTCTGTTTTCAGCCTCTCAGGTGGTGGGATTATAGGTGCACATCACCATGCCCAATCTTAGCATATGTTAAAGTTACAGGCATTTCAAGCATTGCAGACAAATCCTACCAATATCATGGTGACAAGTGAAAAACCATAACTAATCTTTTTTTACCTTGTTTTCCTCAGAATTCTCAGATAATGAACTTTTAAATCATCAGGTATTGGGGCTGGCCAGATAACTCAGCAGACTAAAGTGCCTGCTTAGGAAGAGTACAGTGGCTGGGGTTTGATCTCCAGTGTGCCTTGCCACTCCTGCCCCCGGGATGCACTGAGACTGCAACTGTGACTGGGCATGGTGGTGTGTGCCTGCAAGTCCAGCACTTGGGAGGCTGAAAACAGGAGAATCACTGTGAGTTCAATCTATGAAGTAAGACCCTGGAGACGCTCTCATTAAAAAAAAAGAAAAAAATAATATATATAAAAAAAGAAAAAATTGATATATATATATCAATGCTTTCGGGGCACAACACTAATTGTTGAAATAGTTAATATATGTGTTTACTGGATACCATGTTTCATATTTGGATAAATTACATAAATTGTTAATTTTAAAGTAGTTTTACTGATATAGAGTTAAAAATATAACAGTAACATTTTGTACATGCAGGACTTGTGCCCATGGGCTGGGCACCTATTTTACAGATAAGGGAAATACAAATTAATCAAAATATATGAGTGAATATCTAAATAAAAGCAAGTCCTGCTAATGTATTACCATGGCAGGGTGCTATTTACTTGATGTAATTACATGTGGGGAACATGAAATCATAAAAGAGAAATGATGTTTTGCTATTTGAACAATTGCTGGAATTCAGTGAAGCTGAACCTTTTTAAGTGGCAAAGAGAATCTTGGGCCTACAGCACCAATTATCTTAGATTTTCTTTTTTTTTTAATGTGCAGGGTCTCATGGACACACCGAGCCTCCTGTTTTTAGCCTCTCTAGCTCTGGACTTAGAGGTGTGCACCACCATGCCCCATTTCTGTGCCGTGGTATGTGGTGCCTGGGATCAAACTGCAGTCCCTGTGCTTGCCTAAGCAGGCACTTAGTCTGCTGAGTTATCTTGCTGACCTATCTTAGATTTTCTTTGCATGGACAATAATTATATTTGACTCTAGAACTCTGTTTATATTTCCTGCTAACCTACTCTAATTCTGATTGATACTGATATTTTAGTGGATATGTACGTTCATACAAAGTTACGCTTCTGAGAAAGTATTTCTTTTTTCTAAGACACGTTGTCTATTGTTGTCCAGGTTGATTGTGCCTACATCTACTTTCGTATTGCTCAAAAGATAATGGTTAGTGAAAAGTCATTGTAACCAGACATTATAATTCAGATGAGCTGTTTTCTTTGTAGCTTGTATGAATTTGGACCCAAAATTCTACTAATGATCACAATGTTTCTGTTGGCTGTTTACACATTTGTAATGTGTATGTATATCTTCTTGGGCTTCAGGAACCATATTTATTGAAATATGTTGTTATGCATGTCCTCATTTTTAAGAAATAAGGGAGTCCATAATACTAATCTATTATAGGAAGGGATTAGAATATTTGTCTGAGAGCCTTTCCTTTTTAGCAATCTTCTAATATCATGAATCTCTTAATAATTGATAAGTTGCCATATTGATTGGTAAAGCAAAATCTCATTCTATTTTAACTTCAAGTAATTCCACAGAAGCATATTTTTTAAACAAAAATTATTAAATAAGTAGTTTGGATTTCTTTAAATTTTAATCGTAGAACTAATAAAGGAAAAATGTTTACCATAAAAAACTGTTGTCAGACTCACACCAGTGATTGGTGCGTGTGTTTTGAAAATCTACTGCACCATTAACTGATCAAATTAATAAACTTAATGTGGGACTACAATGTACCACTCTGGTGGATTGACAACTGGTGGTCAATTTGTAACACCCCAGCTGAGCTGAATCAGCATAGTGCTGGGTATGGGAGGCCTACCTGAGGATGGCTGCCATAAGATGCAGACCTGGAAAAGAAAAGAAGCTGTTGATTGTGTTGGAAAATGGAGGGAACCACCAGTTCTCCAGGAGGAGTTTGTCACCTGGCTTTCTGGATGAACCATTGTCCCTGAGAATGACAATGGTTCACTTTAAGGGAGCTCTGGTCCTGTCTTTGAGCATCGCTTCCAGGATCCAGAGAGGATGGTGCACAGTTCAGTCTCCTGGAGAAGCTTTTCTTATTGGCAAGCTTGGCTTGAGTATTACTTGTCCTTCATCATTGTTAGGGGTGCTTAAGACCTCACTTTTGTTGAGGAGGCTTCTGAAATATTTAGGGAGGAGTGCTGGGTTTTACTTTGAGTGCTGCTTCCTGGCTCCAGTTCAGATCCCTCAGCCTTCTGGCACAGATCTTCTGGCACAGACAGCTTAGCTTCCACCACCGAGCCTGGGGCCTTCCCAGCACAGACCCACTGTTATGGGTTCTAGGCCTTCACTTGAACTTGTGGGAAACATTTTTATGAGCTCTAGGTCTTCAGTTGGCCTCAAGAAGGATATTAGGATCCAGGCCGTCAGCTGGATTCTTGGGGTCTTCAGTGTGTGGAAAGACTTCCTGAATGTCTTTGTATATAACTCTTTTGGTGGCTCATTATAAAATAATCTTATGAAATATATGCCCTATATTGTATTGTTCCCTCACTTAATGCCAAAATACAGTAACCACTTTCTGATTTTTGGATGTTAGAACATCATTAGTTCATTTGATAATTTTTAAATATATATTTTAACGTGGTCAGTGATATTCTATGTACATTTTCAACAACATGTAAATTTAAAATTTTAAGTATGTGCAAACATTTTAATTATAACACTTTTGTACTGCATAATAATTATAAAGCAGCATTCAATATATAAATGCCATAGTCATTCTATGGATGCCATGAATATTGCAATAAAGACTAACACAGACTAATAGCAGATGATAAAAATTCAATTTGATTCTGATTTATTGAAAGCAGTTGAGCTCTTAATTATTCACTTGGCCTCATAAAATTCAAGATCTGTTTGTAGTAGGTCAGTTAGGTCATGAAATATGAAGAAATTAAATTGGATCATCTGAAAAGTAGAATTTGCCTCAGGGTTAAACAAAATCTTAGTGATAGGGAAAGGGGAAAAAAAAGACAGGGAACTAAGCATTAGGTGCAATTCGTTTTTTATTTATTAATTTTCTTGAGAAAATATTGCAATGAGACAGTTTTAAAACTGACTAATAGGGCAATTTCAAGAATTAATGCATTGCATATTGTTGTCTTTGTAGTAGTCATTCATAGCACAGATTATAGATATAATATCCTCTCCGAACACTATTAGTACAAATTTTTCTTCTTATTGAATTAAGAGAAAGTAGCAATATGTCTATCCTAACTATTTTATATATGCAGATACAAAATGGTCCTTCATTTATATCACCTTTTTTCTTTAGTTTTATCAGAGATGGGTATTCCACTGCCATCCAAATATTGTTGGTGCCTAAATTCAGAAAAATATTCCAATATAGTTCAGTAGTCCACAATAGTAAAGGGTTATCCACAGGACTGGCAATGTCTGAGTCATGACTTGAGCCTTCCACAGCTCAGTATATTAACATGGCTTCACCTTTCATACTTCGTTTCTATTCTTTTCGGCTGGGTGGTTAAGACCAAGATAAAGGAAGACCTACATAGCAAGAAATGTAACTTTTGTATCTCACAAGGTCAGTCAAGTCCTGTCAGGACTTAGCCCAAATTCCTGTACTGCAGTTTTTTTGTTTTTTTTTTTTTTTTTGTCTTTTTGAGGCAGGGCCTCACTATGCATCTCAGGCTGGCCTTATGCTCACTTTGTAGCTCAGGCTGGTCTTGAACTCACAACAATCCTCCTGCCTCAGCCTCCCAAGTGCTGGGATCACAGGCCTGCGCCACCACGCCCGGCTGTACTGCAGTTTTTAGATCCTTTGTCAGGGTCAGTCGTGTGAATGAGTCATGGCCATTGCTTGACCAATTTGCTCTCTGTGAAAGCCTGAGAGAATGTTTTCTCTCCATGTGACTCTCCTCAGGCACACCCTATATCATTAATCACTTTTCTCTGTGGCCCCATAATCTCCTTGAGCAGAAAGTTTGGGACACAACTGAGTTACATGGTGTTATAGCACAGATTCTCCTATGTCCTGAGTCCTCACTGACCTTGAAAGGCTAGGGCCAAATTGTTGGCTGGCCTTGCAGCCCTTCTTTTTACTAATTTTTGGTCTTCAAAATTAGGTTGTTAATCCTCCAGAAGAGAAGCTTATTATTGCCCTACAACAATTATGCAGGTGGGTATGCACTATCTGTCTGAATATCAAACGTCTTAGGCATAAGATGAAGAATTTTTTTTTCCATCAAGTATTGATATGTTAAACTTTAAGTCTCTACCAAATATGGAAAATGAATTTAAAAAAATAAAATATTAAAAAATATGAATAAACAGTTACATATTTTTACACAGCAATTTAGTAAACTAACCATATACAGCATTGTAGCAGGGTAGTCCTGTGACATTTTTTATTTCTTGTTTCATTTTTTCATTTATTACCCCCCTTCAAAAAATGCTTATACACAGTCTGACCATAATTGGTAAGTCATGAAAAGCAGTGCATATTTAGAAGACCAGAATGACAGGCATTCAAGCATGACCCTACTATAACACATTGCTATGTTTGGTGCAGTCACTCAGTTCACAGGTATCAGCATATAGTTAGTCAGGATGAGAATCCCACCAAGCAACTGCTAGTTTCAACAACTTGCTGGTAGTTCTCAGGATCATTGCCTTAACCATCTTGTACATATAAATGTATGGCTTGGCCCCTGTCATTTTTCCTTGCTTTTCTCCTTGCCCTCTTTTCGTTGTCTAATCCTCAATTTCTCACTTTCTCTTTGTGTTATACCTTTCTGTTTGTATTTCTTCTTTTGAGTTCCTATACTAGGGAGACTATATGATATTTACACATGTGTGTCTGGTCTATTTCACTTATATCTTCAAGTGGTATCCACTAAATTCCCCACACATGAACATTATGAATGGTATTCAAACTTATATTCCTGCGTTCATAAAAAATAGGATTTAAAGAAAGAAAATCTTGATTTAAAGAAAAAGAGCCAAAAGCAAAATCTATAAATATTAGTTGAAAACAAAATGATACTTAATTTAATTTTAAAGACATTTATTGTTGAAATCAGGTACACATGCACCTTTGTTGGCAGACTGACCAAAAACCAGAATACCTGGGACAGGCTAGTATGCAAAGAACTTTTTTGTTCTGATGGGGAATGAACTTGAGACCTTGTGATTGCCAGGCAGGGGCGTAAGCCACTGTACTATCTTCCTGGCCCAATAGGCTGGTCTGAATGCATAGAGGAATCAGTGAGACCAGCAACCTGGAAGTGTCTGAAGCAGCTGCCAGGAGCCAGAAACTGGGCTCTAGAGAGCTGCACTAACAGAAGACCAGCCCCATCCCCACACTCAGACAGAGGTCACCTCCACACCCATCATACTTACCATGGTAAAATTGGTTTGAGCACACAGCATGCTTTTGAGGTCTGTCATGGACACTATCATGGAACTGTAAACACCAGAGGTATTTTACTACTTTTACTCTCCCTTGGTTATCTGGGTGGCTGTCCCTTTCCTGTCTTGTTGGAAGTCATCTTGTTTTGTCATGTATTTTGTGCTTATTTTTTTCTTCCTTAAGACATGGTCTTACTGTGTAGTCCAGGCTTGCCTTGAGTTCATTATGGAGCCCATGCAGCTGTGAATTTGCAGCAATCCTCCTGTCTCAGCCCGCTGAGAGCTTGGACTACAGCTGTGCATCACCATACCTGGCTACTTCCCTTGGGGTTTTGACTCTTGGATTTTTTTTTTCTTTTCTCTCCTTTCTTCTTGGTTATTCTTATTTTCTTTTTTTTTTTTTTTTTCTTTTCCCTTTGTTTTCTACTCTCCTTTGATTTTTTCATTGTTCAGGTTTTTCTACCTATCTTTTTCATCTTATTCTAGTGATACTCTGTTTCTTCATCTATTTTTGGAATTTAATCTCTCAAGTGAGTAAACATTTTCTCTTCATTTTCTGATTTGCATCCCATGTCATTATTTCTCCCCTCTGTCCTCCAGTTTCCTGCCACTCAGGCTATCATTCTTGGGTCCCCAGCCCTGATTTTACTACGTTTGACCTCATTCAGCACTTCACCCTGTAGCCTCCCCGTCTTACCAAACCTGCCAACCACAGGAACATAATATCACTCCCCTAAGGGGAAAATCACTGTACACAAGTACATAGTATATGTTTGACCTTGTTACATAACATTAGAATTTACTTCTGTGGTTAGAGGTAGCAGGTTAGTCTTGATCTTAATTTTTCAGTAATTAAATTATACTTAAAACTTTTTATTCATAACTGTACTGCTTTAACCAGGAGGCCCTACATGTTGTAAACAGTGTTTTTCCCCTATCTGATAGAAACCACTGTAATTGTATGGTTTCATACTCAACACAAACCAGTATCAAAGAACTGGATGCTGAACCCGATAGTAACTTTGCATCCTTTACAAAGAGGGAAGGTGGTGGGTTCTTGAGCTAGCCAGGAAGAACCACCTACATCTAGGGGTCACCCATGATATGCATGATAAAAAGGAAGCCTCAATATGCATGATAAAATGCTTCAATGTAGAAAACAAAACAAAATTAAAAAAAGAAAATATAAATGACAAGATTCCAAGATGCTGAAGCAAAATGAAATCCCAGAACTTTAGTCCACCCAGAACAAGCATAGCACAGAATGCAGTGGATGAAATTGCAAGCCAAAGACCTTGGGATGAAACATTTCAAACTTTTTCAAAGTTCATGGAGAAATGAGATAGTTCCACAAAAAGAATAGCTGAAGAAATTCATGACCACCAAACCAACACTTGAAAGAGTGTTGGAAGATATTCTAGACTGAGATTAAAATGAACACAATTGTAAGAGCAACAACAAAAAGAAGGAATGAGGGAGGCAAGCAATTAAACAGAGGGATTAAAAAACCAAAAAATACTAAAAAAATAACATGACAAAGATAATCCAATGCATACTAGTTATAACCACCAAAGTAAATGGGCGCATCTCACCAATCAAGAGAAATAGACTGGCAAAATAGATTAAGAAACAAGATTCAACCATTTGTATGTTGCATACAAGAAACACATTTAATTTAAAAATAAATTAATAGAATGAAACTCAAAGGATTGGGCAGGCCAGATAGCTCAGCGGATTAAAAAACCTGCTTAGGCAGAAGCAGGGGCCAGGTTGGATACCTGGCATGCTGTGTAGGCCTTGCCCCAGGCCATGGTGAGGGTGGAATTGAGACTGGGTATGGTGGCATTTCCCATAGTGAGCTGGCCAAATAGCTCAGCAGATTAAAGCACCTGTTTAGGCAGACACAGGGGCCCGGAGTTCAATTCCCCACGCCTGCTGTGCCGGCCTACCCCCGGGGAAGGAAGGATAGCACCGAGATGGTTAATGAGACTGGGCATGGTCTCTTGCACCTATAATCCCAGTACTTGGGAGGCTGTAAACAAGAGGATCACTATGAATCTGATCTACTCAGTGAGACCCTGTATACTGTGTAAACCCTGTCCTAAATACAAAAATAAATAAATAAATAAATAAATAAATAAATAAATAAAATTCCCGTAACTTTAGGCAGATCATTGAAAAACCTGACAAATACAAGTAAAAGAATGTTCCAATTCAGGGTTGGGATTATGGCTCAGCAGCATAAGTGCCTGCCTGGCAAACACAAGGGGGTAAAAAAAGAACGAAGAATGTTCTAACACATCTCAAAACTATCAAGGTTATCAAACTCAAGCCTGACACTGAAACTATTGGCTACTATTTCTGCTACAGAGCTCACCACAGCCTGTGAGAAAGCCTGCAGCCTGTTTTGCTTTCAGTGGAGAGGATTCACTTTTTACTTTTTCCCTCCAGTCAACAGAGGTAAATGAATTCACAAAGCCTGAGCACATGCTCTATTCCTAGTTGTGTTTCCTTATATTTTCTTATTTCCATCCATAGCCCTTTGAGAGCTAGAAAATTTCATTCTACTTGATAATCTGTAGAATTTTCCATTAGCATGATTTAAACTATCTGTGCTTACAAAGTAATAATTACACAGATGTTTTCCTTTTGGCTTGCTTTTTATTTTAATTCAATTCTTCTTGAATAAATTTCCTAACAATATTTATTATATTTAATGAAGTGGATATATTACTGAGCATTCACTAGAAGAAATAATGCAATTGCAAGTAGTAGAAAATAATGATAATCTCATCGAGATACTACCCTTCTCTAGAATATGTAAAGCTTTCTTATTTCTTTCAAGTAAATATACTCCTAATAGGGTTTTCAAGGTGTTCATTTGTTACAACTTATCTCCAAGCAAGTAAGATAACTATAAAATAAAGCATTAGGCCCAAACTTGAAAGTTATATTAAAATGTTTGGAGGACAGGATTATCGCTCGCTCTGTACTGGTTCCTGTGCCATTTCCACAGCATGAAAACTCATCTGTTCTCTTTCCACCTTTCTAAGTTGCATGCAGATTTTAATTTTCAGCCATCTCTGACAATGGCCACTTCCCAAGCACCCTAAATTTCATTAGAAACAAAATTGAGTATCTTTCTCTCATTTGATATTTTTATCATGTGTTATTCAATGATATCTCTATATGGAATATAATTATTTATATGTCTGCAATAGGCTAATAAATAAATTTTATGATATTTGCTGCTATTAACACATAATGTTCTTTTTCTGGCACACAGTATAGTATTTCCTTGAGTGTATATGCAGTGTAATCGTAATAATAGGGTTAAAAAGGTTGTCAGTCACCCCAAACTTATATGTATTTTTTGTCTCAGGAATATTCAAGTGCTCTTCTGGCTATTTTGAAATATAGAGTAAACTGTTGTTAGCAATACACTATCATGCTACAAATAATTAGCACACATTCCTGCCATCTAATTGATTTGCTGCTAGTTTTCCTGTCTGTCTCTCTCTTTCTCTCTGTCTCTATCTCTGTGTCTCTTTCTTTCTTTCTTTCTTTCTTTCTTTCTTTCTTTCTTTCTTTCTTTCTTTCTTTCTTTCTTTCTTTCTTTCTTTCTCCTTTAACCCTTCTAAACTTTGGTGATCTCTGTTCCACAAATGATTTCTGTGAAATCAGCTTGCTAAGGGAATTTCAAGTCCAAGAATTAAAGAACTTTACATATAAAACATAACATTGTAGGCAAGAGAATGAAAGCTGTGTTAACAATAATTGTAATATGCCAGCTCCTGCCCCTGGTAGCACTGTGTCTCCATCACTGTTACTCTTCCATTTCTGGAATATGTGTAAGCTATCTACTCTTCCTGAATCCTCTTTCTTGTTGGGAGGTACACCACTCATCATTGTGTGCAGAAACAAAACACATCAATAACATCATAATATAAATCACGTGCTTACATAATTTCATTGTCATAGAGTCCAATATGAATAAGAGGAATGTGTTTTAATCTTTTATTCTCAAATTGAGTTTTGTGAGTGAGTTCAGGACACTCCTCATGCTTACTTGCTTTCTTTGTCATTGGTTACCAGATGAAACTTCCCAGAATTTATCTTACACTTCTTTGACCCATAGTAGTTTATAATGGGGGCCTGGGAGATGGCTCAATAGAATAAGTTCTTCCCTGGCAAGCTCAAGGACCTGAGTTTAATACCTGGTTCCACCCAAAAAAAAGTTTATAATAGAAAAATGACAATATTATGAAATAAAGACACAAAGAGGGAAAAATGATAAAATATTGTTTATTTATTTACTTTACACATTAGGGAAGGGTCTACAGGGTGTTCAGAGTCTCCCTACTAGGTTGCAGTCATAGTGATCTGCCTGTTTAGAGCTGGATTACAGGTGCACGGCACCATGCCAAGAATATTATGAAATAAAGGTATCAAATATGTAATGTGTTTTGAAAATAAACACATCACAGTTTAAAGATGTCAGCTTTAGGCTATGTGCTCCAGAATGCCATTTATCATGCATAATCAGACCAAACAAGCCCAAAGACTAGTGCTGCAAGCCTTACCTTTCTCAATAATAATTATTTTAGCTCCACCTGAATAGAAGTGTGTGTGCATGTGTGCACAAGTATGTGTGTGTGTGTTTCTACATGAATAGAATTTTTAGCTGAATAGCATAGAGAAAGGTATATGGTCCACATGTCATAAATATTTGGCCCAGTGCAGCAAGAAGCAGAACACGCTATAGTATTCAGTTGTTACTTTATCAATAATGCATTAGCATAATGACACTGTAGTTTCTTCAGTAACACTGTATTAAAGACATGGGTGTGATTTATGTGGCAAAGAGTGGAGTTTCCCTTGATCTATATCCTTTTGGTCCTATGTCTTTATTAATGCAATCTTAATTTATTTAGGGGAAGAAAAGCATTGTTTCCTTAGCTCTTTCACACTTATGAAGGCTGTGATATAGCAGATTACCAGCTAATAAGATATAATCAGAAATTGAATGTCAGGAAGGATCATGAAAGTTTTTATTGTTCTTTAAACAAAGAGACAAGCTTGCCTGACATAAGTCTGCTGACTTCTATCCTTCTTTCCACAGCTTAGACTCTGAAGCTGTGGTATTAGCTTTCAGATAGGAAGAACAAAAGGAAATCCGTCCTTTTTTGCATCAAGGAACTGCCCTGAATGCATGACTTCTCGGTTATGTGCAAAGACAGTCTGTCTAAATTGGGTAGATTATGCTTCTTTTATATGAAATCAAATATAGTTTCAACTCTCATGCTCTTTTTGAGCCCAATCCAGCATAAGGCAGAAAGTAAGGGTACAATAATGTTACCTTATTATTCATGAAGATTTGTGCTTATGGATATAAGTGGCCATCAAATGTACAATAAAATTCCCAACAGCTACTGCTCATTAGGGAGAACTAAATTCTGACAAAGTTATGGTCAGTGCCAACACAGGCACTGTTATTTATTGGGACATTTTAAATCAGTAATCAAAAGAGGAATTTTCTTTGGAATAATTAATAAATCAGAATTTGATGTTTATCATTCAAAACAATGACTTATATCAAACTTTGAAAACATAAAGAATTGTGGATGAGATAGCTCAGCGGATTAAGAGCCTTTTAGGCAAGTGCAGGGCCCCAGGTTCCATCCCTGGTACTGCAAGTTGCACCAGCCCCACCCGAGCACCCTCAGCTGGCCAGAGTCCAGGTGTGGCTGCACGTGCCTGTAATCCCAGTGCTGGGAAAGCTGAAAACAAGTCACTATGAGTCTGTACTGCATAGTAAGATCATGTATCAGATATATAAAAACAGAAAGAAAACATAAAAAATTAAATAAGATCATTCACAAATAAGATATTAAATTAATTTAACTATTAATGAGTCAGGACTATTGAACTTAAAAATAAACTAATTTTTGCAATAAATTCAGTATTCTATAACAATCTGCCATTTGAACTGACCATACATCTTACAATTTATTCTCTGAAAATCCTGTATTTTTTCCTGTTTTCCATTTTTAATTTTTTTACATTTTTATTATATCCTAGATAATTTCCTGTGAAGACTGGCTATATGTTTGAAGCTTTCATTGACTTAGTAATCAAATGGCCATTGAGGGCTTACTGCATGTACTAGATGTTAACCTAGCAATACTTGGCTTGTACTGGCTCTTCAAATCCTGTTATACTCATTACTTCCCAATTCTGTCTTTGATGCCACTTGTTTTTAACTTGGAATTTGCTATATTGTGAATATTGATATCAAAAATTGAGAATTCTAAAATAAATCCTTGCATCAGGTAAAGTAGGGTAGAGGCACATTGCTATTTTTGAGTATTTACTACTACACTACAGAAAAAATTATGAAGTTAACTATGATTCACCACTCTATCCTTACCTTAAGAAACATTAGTCTAACACTATGCCTTATATTCACCATGTTCTGTGAAATTATTAATGTATGACTTGTAATCCTTTTATTTGTTCATGGAAAAATTAAGTGGCCCTCCATGTAGCAATGTACTGCTGCTTCATATGGTTTATATTCTAGTGGTCCTGATCTTTTTGGTTCCACCCCCTCACTTATATATTTGGTGCAAGTTCTCACTACGCAGCTCAGATTCCTAGTGATCTTCCTGTTTTCAGCCTCCCCAGTGTGGGGATTGTAGGTGTGCACCACCACCCCCAGGCTCTGGGGCAGGTTTAGTGTGCCTCAGAGGTGGGACCAACTTGGTATGCAGGACTAGGAATCGAACCCTGGTACATGCGCTTACCAAAGCGGACATTTAGTCCACTGAGCTATCTCACTGGGTTCCATGATCTTCTTCTGAAAGTGTTCACAGTGTTGTAGGGCTTTTGTGTACTACCTACTGTAATGCACAAAAGTGTGTGGTAAGGATAAGTTGAGATCACTGTGTTATATCACTTGGGAGAGACCGCAGGAGAGGGGACTGAAACTCTGGCAATTTCTTCCCTGATATGGTTCTGTCTTTTGACCTTTGGAGAACAGTTCCATAGATTCCAGGATAGGCAGATAATTTCTCTTAATTTTACAACTATTATCTTAAAAACTGTTTTTGTTGTTGCTGAGATGCATTACCAGACATCCACAGCTTGAAGCAGGAAAGGCTCATTGTAATCCACAGTTTACAGAGATTTCAGTCTGTACCCAGCTCCAAGGCAGAGTGGCACAGTAGGAGGGTGAAGGAAGCCCACTCAAGTAATGGCATCCAGAAAGTGGACAAGGGCAAGGGGAGGGGCCAGGAAGGGAGACTCACCACTCTGACTCACAACGTCACTTCCTCCTCCCACTTCACCTGTAGCTGTAACTCCATCATTCCGTCTCATCTCCCCAAACCCCACTTTGATCACAAGTTTGGAGGGACAGTGAATTAAAACCATAATACCTCTTTTGTAGGTGTCCTTATGAAAAATAATTTCTATGTGTCTTTCCTCTCACTAGGTTATTAGAATATTTCATAACATTGAAAATTAATATTAATCTTAAGCTGTTTTGTTCCCTGGTACAAAAACTGTCCTAGTTAAAGTTCCCAAAAAAATGCTTTCTAAAATGCATTTAGATGAGACAAATAAAAGCCAAATGAAATCATGCTTAGGAAATGATGAACACTGTAATTTACTGTATGGAAGCCTGGGAGAAATGTATGAAAAAGGACAAATAAAAATGATACCTTGGAAAACTGGATTGCTGATTTCTGCTGGCATATTGAAAGGTAGAGTTAAGGCTTAATTTTTTTCCATCCTTTTTTAGTTTTTATAACTTTTTCCACCAATTTTGTATTCTTATATCTGGTAATCTGAACACCTAATTTGAAGAAAACAGTGTGCAACATAACAACCACTGTGGAATTCCTATTATTTTGTTTAGTCAAATTCTGTATCATTTCTAATGTTTTTCTTACTACTTTTTATTCTCTTTATTTTATTTTTATTTTATTTATTTATTTTTTGGCAGAACTAGGGATTGAACTCAGGCCCTTGCACTTGCCAGGGAAGCGCTTATTCCACTGAGCCATCTCCCCAGGCCCCAAAGCCATCTCCCCAGGCCCCTCTCTTTAAAAATAAAATAAGGGCCAGCCAAACAGCTCAGAGAATTAAAGCACCTGCAAGCAGGCTCAGGGCCTGGGGGCCCAATTCCCTGGCCTGCTATGCAGGCCCCACACCCAGAACACTCTGAGACAGCAATTGAGATGGGCATGGTGATCTGTACCTGTAATCACCGCTCTTTGGAGGCTGTAAACAGGTGGATCTCTATGAGTCTGATCTAGCAGTGATACCCTGAACACCTTCCCTAAAAATACACACAAAAAATAAAAACAAAATGAAAGATTTCTAATAAAAATGAAATAAATGCAAAATCAAATAAAGTACATCAGCAGGCAAAAATTTAACTTTGGTTGAATTTGGTGGTCATTTAAAAAGTGTTTTATTATGGCTAGCACACCATGGAATAGAGCTGACAGCTATATTTAGAGGTGGATTACCACATAGCTGAAGAAATGAGCATTTAGAAAATAAAGAAATCATTTAGGTCATGAAGCAAAATAGTACAGATAGAGAAATAAAATGACCTAAACTACCATGGATGTCAAAATGAATAAAAATGATAAAAAGTGGTAGATTTCAAAGATAATACAATATGAAAACAGTTTTAATATGTATAAATCAGGAGAAAAAGCTTATTTTTATTGGCGGAACTAGAGATTGAACTCAGGCCCTTGTGCTTGCCAGGGAAGCACTGAGCTATCTCCTGGCCCCAAGATATTTTTGGTGTTTTTTTTTTTTTTTTTTTTCGGAACCGGGGATCAAACTCAGGCTCTTGCGCAAATTTATTTAAGTAACTGCCATATTGAAAGAACAACATACATTTGTTTTGTTTGCTATATTTTTAAGGATGTGCAGGTTTGTTTGACTTTTCTTCCTGCTTTCAATCTTTTTCATTCTGCCAAGCCTGTGTAACTTAATGAGATGAGATTTTGTTTTTCTTTTCTGTATTTAAGACAGAGTATATATATATATATATATATATATATATATATATATATATGTATATGTATATGTATATGTATGTATGTATGTATGTATGTATGTATATATATATATATATCTCCCAGGAATGTTCATTCTTATACTTTTTATCTCTAAAGTACAAACATCCAATCTGTGAACTTTCACAAATGTGACTGACCTGTCTTAGGGAACATTCATAGGTGGGAACACAGTGCACAGTAACTCGTGTTTCTGGCAGTCACTGTCAGAGTTGCACTGCTGGGTCCTTAGTGTACAGTGTGATAGTTTGAGATCAAGATTTTGGGGCGCAGGAGAAACAGCAAGAAGAAAAAGCTTTTCAGTGTATTCATGCATCAGGGTGTGTAACATCACTTAGCCAGACAGGAACAAGTGTCAAAAACGTTCTGAAGAGTTGAACTGTTCATAAATCCAGGATTTACTGTGTATGCTTAATGATACTATTATTATATAAATGACAGTAAGACACAAAGTGAAGCTTTAAATACAATTATTCCACTTGCTGGACAGAGATGTGAGCTGTTTTATTAATCTTTGCTAGATGGTGTGCCAACTCTTACTTGCTACAAATGACTTAATACAAATAGAATGTTTTCTTCATTATTTTCAAATAAGAACTGTTACAATGTCTGATAAAAATCACACATAAAGTCATTCGTTTATTAAAAAGAAAATGAATATTATTTGGAAAAATGTTATTTGACTTTTATGCCTCAGAGGAATATTTTTGATGACACATAATGCTTCTAAATACATGAGATTTAAATACATTTTAGTTCAGTAAATCCATATCATTATTATGCATGATAACTATTATATGAATCAGTTGTAGGAAATATTTATAGTGCATCAAACATCCCTGAAAGTTAAATGACTAGAACTAGTAACTAACATATGATTTTTACTTTAAGTACTAATATTTCTATAAGATTCTATAAAAGTTGAATAAAGCTCTCTACAGAAAAATATCTTATATTTAATTTTCTATTTTTTAAAAGTTATTATTATTATTATTATTATTATTATTATTATTATTATTATTATTATTATTATTATTTGGTACCAGGGTTTGAACTCAGGACCCTGCGCTTGCCAGGCAAGCACTTACTCTACTGAGATATCTTTCCAAGTCCTCTTACAAGTAACTTTCGTCAGAGTTTCTTATGCATGTTGACTCCTCAAAACGTTTTCTTCAGAAAGACATTACAGCATGTGAGAGTGTGTGTTAATACGGCTGACCATCGCCTACGATTATTGTTAAATATACATGAATATTAAAGATTATGAATGTGAAGTAAAGATTGTTGTGACATTAGTAATTATTAACAGGAAGGAAATGACTATAGAACATATGAAATAATATTGGATACAGAGAAAAACTAATGAAATGACTAAATAAAGTGAAACATCTTTGGCTTTTGCTTCTTCTTTCAGGTACACTTAGTAGTGTTACACAAATAAGAAAAGAGTATTAAACAGACACATTATATAAAGACTCCTTAATATGTACAGTAAATTTTATGAGTTTATACTTCCATAGCATTGAGTACAAATTTATCTTACTAGACTCTTTTTTAAATTTCGGGCTTTTTAATAATGCCATGAATTTTTCTTTTTAAGTTTTTTCTTTTATTTTTTGTTTGATACAGGGTCTCACTCTCACACAGTTCATACTCATAGTGATCTCCCTGTTTTCACCCTTCCCAGGGCTGGGATAATAGGTGTGCACCACCAAGCTCTCATTCAGTGGCTGGCTCAGCCAACCTGGGGTTGGGCCCATGTAACATGCAATACTGGGGACTGAAACCTGGTTCTTGTGCTTGCCAGGCAGTGCAATTGGACACTTGTTCCAGCATAATCATGTTGCAACCTAGGTTTCCTTCTGAAAATGAAAAAAAAAAAAAAAGGACGATTTCAGCTTTTCCTTTCCTTTTTAATTAAAGACAAATGTGAATGTGAATTCAGATTTTCCAACTTTATCTAGCCTAGCACAAAGCACCTGGAAAGGTGCACAAATGTAAGATTAACTTTTTGTTGTTCAGAAAAAGAATTTGGATTTGGGAGTAAGCCACACTAAAACACATGCATAATTTACACTACAGATGGGTATGTTTGCTGTATTAAATGATACCTAGTGAATTCCAGGAGAAAGAAAATAAAGTGACAATCAACACTACGAAGGTGGCAGAAGTAATAAAACACATGCCACGTGTAAGAAAGGGCATAATGAAGTTTCCTGAATAATCTCTTTTTTTTCCTGACTCAGAAACCAAATAACTATTTAACCAGCTCCAGCAAAAGTTTCAATGCACTTATCAACAATGCACAGAGCTGCAGCATTTGATGTCAAAAGAGGAAGTTTCCCATATCCAAAAACCAAAACTCAAACTCATTGCACAAGAAGACTTAACACTGGACAAAAGGAATGAACCATGTGAACTGTATATAGATGCATAAAAACAGTCTTAATAAAGGTTATGAGTAAATTAGTTATATGATACAGAACTTTAAATTTTATCAAACATTTCAAAACCTGTGAGGTATTTGGTTGCCAATTAAATAATGTCTATTAGGCAATGAAAACACAAAGAACATTCTAATTTAAATTATTTGCATTACAGCAAGAGAAATCTGTTCTGTTTTCTAAAAAATCTCAACAGAATGACAGAAAGCCAAGTGTAATGTGAGCTTTTATATTCAAAACTGAAGCAAACTAATTCAGGAACAAATAATAAAAAGATTGCTACCTATTTAAATATTGTTTAATAACTTATACTAAATAATTATCAAATATTATTTTGTATTTGTGCTTATTTCACAAATACAATGATTAGTAATACTAAGAAATTAATTTTTTGAATATTTATCAGCTTTCATTGTTGTAATGTACAATCCAACTTACTCTGATTTTTCTTTCAATGTGAGCTTCAAGCAATGGCAGATGTTCTGAGCCACTTCCAAAACACAGCCACTGTAAGGTTCTGATAAAGTAAAAAATGGTTATTTTTTCGAAACTTGTAAAACTTCACTTTGAAACATACTATGTAGACAGCGCTTTGCACGGCAATAGATTTGATACAGGACACATAAATTTTGTGAATATCTTACAATATTTGCTCAAAAATTCCAATGCTGAGGAGGGTGTCTCTCCATGCCTGAGATCTCAAGAATCCAGCAACGAGCCTGGATCAGAAAG
This sequence comes from Ctenomys sociabilis, assembly GCA_004027165.1. Lineage (NCBI taxonomy): Eukaryota > Metazoa > Chordata > Mammalia > Rodentia > Ctenomyidae > Ctenomys > Ctenomys sociabilis. Next base: position 30,133 of record PVKA01013786.1, on the reverse strand, counting down.
CGATGTCCCACGAGTCCAGTTGGAGATCAGCAGTTCACAGAAATGTCTTATACAAGTCTATGTCAACGTTCTACATGAAAAAGGCCCAAAGGCAAGTAGTGGAAGCCAGAAATCTGCACCCGTGGGTGAAGGACCTGTGCCAGCAGGCTGAGGAGTCTGCACTGGAGCCAGAAAGCTACATTCAAGGCCAAGGCCGGAGCTCCCTTGAAAAGAATGGCAACTGTCCCTGGCAGCAGTGAGCACCCAACCTCCTAGGAGGAGAACAGCCAAGTTCTTGTCAGGAAAGCTAGCTCCAGAAAAGTTCTCCAATCAGTAGTATAGAATCTGCCTCTGCTGTTAATCTTTTGTGCAGTTTGCAACAATCCTCAGGTGGGTCTTGCACACCAGAATCACATTGACACAGTTGGGTCAGGGGTTTCTACTCAATTTGATCATTAGAAAATCCTTGACATATATTGATAAAATTATACATAGTAAAATCTTATGCATTCTATTTTCCTAACGTGTGTTTTGCACACCACCTTAAAATAAATCTGCTGTTTCGTTACAAATTTCATTTGCTACAAGATGGAATAAATGCATGGGATACTGTCTTGAAAGGAAAGGGCACTGAAATCAGAGTATCTCTGATGGATTTTTATTTAGAAGCTTTGCTACCATGACAAATCTTAGTACTTTTGTCCCAGTTTCTACTTAAAATTTAGAGAATAAGGGCTGTGTAAGAATGATCTGTGGTATGAGAGTTAACAGACACACACACACACACACACACACACACAGAGTAATAATGCTGCCTGCTAACACATAAGTTCTCCATGAGCTCTAGTTATCACTATTTTTAAAAGTCCACTTTGACTTATTTTTTTACACAGATAGTCCAAAATTAATTAGACTGTTAGTTTTGTGTTGCACAGGGAAGCATGCTTTTACACCAGCATATTTTAAATCCATCCATTTATTTCTTTCAATATTCCATGAACACATAGAGTGTATGTTCAAGTAGCCAAGACTTTTATGGCCAAAATGTTGTACATGAAAGTTATGCTGTCATACTTTTTTTTCTAAAATTTCTATGTAGTGTTATTATTCCAGATTTGTTTTCTGTAGTGATAAAGAATAATCACATTATAAGACAGCAAGTTAAATTCATCAATTAAAATTAATGATTGATTAGGTATACAAATGAGGATAGATATGTATAGTAAGACTGTATTTTCAAACTTGCCATTAAACTAATTCCATTTGATTAGTTTGAGCAGCATTAGATTAATAGGTAGAGAAAATGCTGTAAGTACACACAATACCACTTCATTGCAAATTTAGCTAAATAAAAATATAAACTACTCTGGCTAAAAATAGCCTGGAGTTTTTGTTTTTCACAAATTCATTTCTTTACTTATCATTAAGAGCCAGTACCTCCCTCAAAACTCCAAACCTATCTTGAATTCCTTATGCAAAGATAGTATCTATTTCAAAGTATTGTATTGTATTGTATTTATTTATTTATTTATGTTAAATACATACTGTACAGGGTCTCACTACACAGTTTGGACTCACAGTGATTCTCCTGTTTTCAACCTCCTGAATGCTGGGATTCCAGGCAAGTGCCACCACGCCCTGTCTCAATCACCTTCTCAGTGCACCCTGGGGGCAGGGCCAGCACAGCACTCCTGGGATTGAACCCCAGTTTCTGTGTCTGCCTAAGCAGGCACTTTAATTTGCTGAGCTATCTGGCTTGCCCTCTTATTTCAAATTATTAAATGGACTTTTCACATTGGAAAGTACATTATGATTTTAATGCTGTGCCTCCCCCAGCTCACATTTGAAAGTCTGTGCCTTCATGTAATGGTGTAAGAGAGGGCCATCTTGGAATCTGCAGAGAAGCAGGACACAAATTACTATCACAAATCATCAAGGGCCATAGTTCTGGATATCACAGCTTCCAGAACTATGTAAAATAACTGATCAAGTCACTGAGCATCATGTAATTTGTTCTAGCTCCTTGAATTAACTACAACAGAGCATTTGCCACCATCTACGAAGACTTTACTTCAAAATTGAAGTGAATAAAAACAATCAATTAATAACCTGTAGAATGCAAAATAAATTAAAAATAAACTAGAACTGTTTCAATGTCACTACCCAATTACTTTTTATTATAATTTAGAAAATTATAAACAAAGTTCATAAAAATAGAATTCATCTCCTTAATTTAAACAATATACAGCAATCCATTTTAATAAAGTGCTACATGAGGTTGAACAAAATGAAGTTCCTGTTACTGTTTGCAAATGATTATACAGCACGTTCAGAGCAGATGTCATTAAGCAACTTGAAAGATCAGTCAGTTGCCTCTAATAATTTCACTCTCTCCTTGTGTTTCTCCAGACATGAAAATAAATGACTGTGGCAAAAGATAATCTGGAGAATGAAACATGTAGCATTATGACATAATTCAAATGAAACCAATTACTAAACCATAAACATAGAAAGAATATTGCTGTCAAAATAATAATTAGCTTATCTACTAAAAGACAGTTTTATTTTTCTACCGTACCAGCAAAATTCGAGATTGATGACAACACAAAAACATCTAAAGGGCCATTTTTAAAGATTTTACTATGACAGAATAGACTTTAAAAAGTTCAGCTGAATTATGAATGAGAGACTAGAAAACCAGAGTGGACACACAACATCATGCTATAATAATCCAATTATGTTCCATAGTCCAAAAATAACATGCAATTTCCACACCTGGAACTACGGTAGGATGTTATTTACATAGTTTGATTCTGAATATATAGTAAACTGTTTTTGTTTTTTTTTTATTTCTAGGCCTATTATTTTCTCTTTCTTTATCTCCAAGTTAAAAGTGACATTTCTTTCAGCCTGTTGTTTTCCTTGACAAACAACATCCTTCTTTCTTTCTCCCGGGAGCAGCTTGATTGAAGGAAATCATCAAGTGAGGAAGCAAAAGTGCAAAAATGTGTTTCCCTTTTGCTCCAGCGGTGTCGGCTGCTGACTTCCCGTAAGGGAGATGACAGTAACTTCATAGGGTCCTCGCAATTTCATATTTGCCTGAAAAAAGAAACATAAAATTTAAACCACTTACAGGAGTAATATACAATCTGCCTTGGAGGGAGAACTGCTTATTTGCCACTTTATTCCCCATGCCCTTTCAGTTTGGCAACTTTTCTACTGAAGAATGTTAACATTTGAAACTTACTATGAAAGGAAGAAGTTATGTTGCCTGAAGAGAGGGTTTTTCTTTTTAAATTACCATTTGACTGCTAGAAGAACAATCTATTGCGGTGACTGAATTCTCAGTTCCTGGAAACACCAAATTAGTTATCTGAGTTATCATGTTTTGTATATTGTTAAGATGAAATGATTATTGTTTGCACTCAATAATGTTGTTTATTGTGAAGTCCAAGAATTAAATGCAAACTATGAATTCCCACTAGAAGAAATACAATAAAACAAGATATTTATAAAAGCAGCATTTTCTTTTATTGTAGATTAATTTAAGTTTCCCAACTTTCATCAGCTAATCTCTCCCCTGGGTTCCAAGAGTATTCAATGCTGAAATGATGGTCTTTTCAACCAATTGTGTTGGAAAAATCAGATAACCATAAGCAGTAAAATCACTTGAACCCTTTTGATACACAATCTACAAAAACTTAGCTCAAAATATGATGAAGACAAACAGAGTACAAAAAACACAAAAATCTTTAAAGATATTAAATGGAAAAATAACTTCCTCAATATTGATCTTGGCAATGAATACTTGAACATAAAACACACAGATAGCATAAGCAAAATCCCTGGAACTGTGTTAAATTAAAACCTTATTCCCAGCAAGGAAAACATTCAGAAGAATTAAAAAGTCAACTTACACGATGAAAAATATATTTGCAAAACCTACATCTGCTGAGGACACACTAGAAAATGCTAGGAAATCTTCACAACAAGAGAGAAACCAAACAGTAAATAAACCAATTAAAACATGGGGTAATTACTTGAAAGTGAATTTATTCAGGGATATAAAAATTAATTACAGGATTATGAAAACTTATCTACAACACTAATCACGAGGGAAATGGAACTCAAAGCTATAATTCTACACCTGCCAGTGCTGTCTGTTATTAAAAAGAATAAAATACAGAAGAGTCAGGTTGTGGAGAATTAGAATTCCTTTATCTCTATTAGGAATGTTCAGTGGTACAGCTGCTTTGGAAAATAGTTTGTGGGTCCCCCAAACATAAAAGCAAAAATAAACAAATAATTAAATAAATAAAACATGACCCAGCAATTTCAGTCTGGATTAAAATACAGAAGAGTCGGGTTGTGGAGAATTAGAATTCCTTTATCTCTATTAGGAATGTTCAGTGGTACAGCTGCTTTGGAAAATAGTTTGTAGGTCCCCCAAACATAAAAGCAAAATAAACAAATAATTAAATAAATAAAACATGACCCAGCAATTTCAGTCTGGATTGTAAAATGGTATTTGATTTTTTTTTTCCTTGTATTTTAGTGAAGGTTCTACATGGTGTTGAGGATCTCACTACCAGATTAGATTCATAGTGATCCACCTGTTTACAGCCTCCCAAGAGCTGGGATTATAGGTGTGCGCCACCATGCCCAGGCTCAATTGCTGTCTCAGCGTACCTTGGAGGTAGGGCCGGCATGGCAGGCTGGGGGCTCAAACCCCCGGCCTCTTCACCTGCTGGCAGGAGTTTTAATCCACTGAACTACTTGGCTGGCCCTGGTGTTTGCTTTCTTTCTATGTTCCTTGTTGTACTGATAGCAGCCATAATACAAAAATAACTGTATGGTGGATGAAGAAAATGAAATAAATACATACGAAGAACTATTCTTCAGGCTTGAAAAATGAAGTAATTTGGTCACATGCAACACTGAAAGCCTCAGGAAAGCATGTTAGTTGAAGTCAGCCATTCACAGAATCCCAATTCAAGAATTCCATTTAATTATCTTTTTTAAAATTATTTAGTTCAGGATGCACAGGGTTTCCCTACACAGATCCAACTCATAGTGTTCCTCCTAATTTCTGCCTCCCAAGCACTGGGATTACAGGCACGCACCACCATGCCCAGTTTCAGTCTCAGCCTCAGTGTGCCTCAGGGGCGGGGCCAGCATGGCAGGCCCAGATTAATCTCTGGTCCGTGCGCCCGCCCAAGCAGGCACTTTAGTCTGCTGAGCTATGTGCCGGGCCTTCTTGATTCCATTTACATAGAATAAAATAGTTAAAGCCATGGATTCAAAGAGTAAAATGGTATTTCAGAGTTTGAGAGGAAGACATAATAGTTACTCATCAATGAGAACAGAAGTTCATTAGAGCAGGGGAGGGCATTCTGCAGTCGGGGTGAACTTACGGTTCGTGTGCCCTCTTTGCTGCTATCTGAGACAAATTGCCCTGAGCAGCCAATACTAGATTTTTTTTTTTTTTCTAAACTAAAACTTTGGTGTCCAGATGTGATTGCAGTCTTGGCATTTTGCAGTACATCAGTGGGTTCTGGATTGCAGTTGGGGCCCTAGATCTCTAAAGGGTTTGTCACTGCTGCCCCAGAGATTCATAGGCTGCCATGTGTATAGTCAGTAATAACAGTGTAGTACACTCTTAAAAGTTTAAGGAGCATATTTCAGGCTAAGAAATTTTTCCACAAAAAAGCAAAAATTACGTACATCTCAGGCTGAGAATTATTAGTTTTGATGAGTCCTAGCTTAATAGTGCCCCTGATGACCAGGCAGAAATAAAGTAAATTGTCCAAATTGTTGCTATTTCACAAGAAACGCTGAATTATTCACATAGATAAAGTTCCAAAAATATGTGAGCTCAGAGAAAGTTGTGACCAAACTGAATTCCAAGATTCTCATGCTCAGAGGCAGGGCTTTCAGAAGCAAATGGCGATTTTATATTTATTAGAGGATGTATTCATTGATAAATTAGCACCTGGATGTGCTGTTAGGAGCAGCGGCATGCGTGCTAGAGGTAGGTGTCCACGGACCTGCGTGTTGAAAGACACATCACGCTCTCTCCGACAGTTCCTACTCTGTTGCCTGGATGCCATACGTGGAAAAACTTTCCTCCCTGGCCAGTTCTGCTTTCCCATTTCTGCCCTAGGTCTATCAAACTGTGGACTAAACCCTCCAAAAGCATGGCTTAAGAAACTCCTCTCCTTTTCTGGGTTGTAGACATCAGGTAGTTTTTTCCCCACGATGAACAAATAACTAACAGACAAAACCAAGACAGTTGAAGCAGCGCAGTACCATGTAGGAGGCAGCAGAGTGACAACTTGCATCATTAAATACAAGTTATCATTAAATAATCAGATATTGAAAAAGAAGAGAGTACCAAATAAATATCGACAATATAGATTAAAGCAGTAAAGATGAGACTGACAATATGAAGAATAAGTCAGGAATTTTAAAAATTAGATTAAAATATGAATGATTTCTGTCTGTAATCCCAGGACAGAGGAAATTGAGACAGTAAAATGAGACTGAGCTGCATAGCGAGATTGTGTATTAATAAATAAAAAAATTATTAATGATTAAAAATAAAACACAGGTCTGGGGAATTAGCTCAGAGATCTAAGGGCCTGCTTTGTAAATGCAAGGATGTGGTCTGATACCCAGTACTACAGTCCCAAATCTGGGCATGGTGGTTCATGCTTGTAATCCCAGTGCTGGGGAAGACTATAGGAGGATCACTGTGAGTCCGAGATGTGTAGCACGACCCTGTATCAAGGAAAGAAAGAAAGAAAGAAAGAAAGAAAGAAAGAAAGAAAGAAAGAAAGAAAGAAAGAAAGAAAGAAAGAAAGAAAGAAAGAAAGAAAGAGAAAGAGATTGTTTTTTAAAAAAAATCAAAAAATAAATACAGTAAAAATAAGACATAAAAGGAAAATCTAAAAATAGTTAAAACATCTTATCAAACTAGAAGATAAATTGAAAGAAAATACTTAAAATCCTCAATAGAGAAACTAGGGATATAGCTCAGTAGAATAAGTGCTTGCCGGCAAGCACAGGGTTCTGAGTTCAATCCCTAGTACTGCCAAATACATACATACATACACTACATACATACATGCATACATACGTACATAAAATAAAATTCCTGAAAGAAATGTTGAAAAAAGAAAGAAAAATTAAGAGATTTGGAATGTAAAAGGTAAATTTAGATATAAAGACTGTAAGGAAGAATATGTGATAAACAGTATTAGGAATACAACTTCAGTGTCTTCAAACTCATAGTCTTAATATGAGAAAACAAAACAAACATGCATGAAAATTTTACTTAAATATTAGAGCGTTTATAAAAAATATTAGAATTATCTGTGATATATATGAATTACTCAAGATATTTTTATAAATTATCAAGGCTGGGGATATAGCTCTGTTGCACAAGCATTTGTGAGTGCAGGGTCCTGAGTTCGATTTCCCATTTAAAAGGCTTCACAATGCAATCAAAGCTTAGCTAAAAGAAAAATTCTAATTTGCCAAAACTGGAATGATTTTGACTGACTGTGCTTGAAGGATAGAACTTTTTGTTTTGTCTATGAAAATTGAATTACATATCTTCCATCAAAAGGCAACAAAGATGCAATAAACATTCATGAAATAATACTTGTGAGTAGATGTTATGACTTGGATGACAGATGTCCCTCCAAGTCTCAGTGCTGTCTACTTAGGCCCCACCTGTGGACTTACAGAGTGCCGTTCAGAGGTATGCCTGAACAGAAGGAGTAGCACACCACGTGGTCGCCACGGACTGGGCATCTAGCCCCCTGTGGGCACTTTCTCCCTGCTTCCTGTCCACATGAGTGACCTCTTCCACGTTGTGCTCCTTTCCTTGAACTCCCTGAGCACCACACTCCGACTGGATAACTAAAGCAACAATATTAGCTAACCGTGCCCAGAAGCTTCTGAGTCACAGTGAAAAATAAAGCTTTCTCCATCTCACTCAATTAATCTGAAACATTTTGTCCAAAGATGAAGACACTAACATGTTGAAAGAGTTCATAAAATTTTATTCTAACTTTTTATAATGTAAAGATATTCCATTTCAATTACTTGGCAGTATTTTCTGGATTCTCATTCTAAAAGGATATTCACATTTGTATCTGAAGAAATCTCCTATTGTATCTAAAAAGTTGCTATATAGTCATCATTTGAATTGATGTTGAACCATAGATGTTTTAGTTCAATAAAGAAAATAGCAGTAAAAGTCTGATTATTTGAAATATTTCCTGTGCAGTTTGTTTTTGTTAATGAACTCTTCGGCTACCCGTATGTCTTCAAGATTTCTACCTACATTCTCCTCCTGTCAAACTAATGATTCTGTTTTATTTTTAATTATCTTTTTTTTTTTTTTTTTTTTTTATGTGTTTGGTACAGGGCCAACCTAAGCAGCTTGTACTCCTAGTGATCCACCTGTTTTTAGCCTCCGCAACTCTGGGGATTACAGGTGTGCGTCACCATTCCTGGTCTTGGTGGCTGTCTCTGTGTACCTGGGGGCGGAGCCAGTGCAGCATGTGGTGCCAGGGATCAAACCTGGGTCACTGCACTTGCCTAAGAAGGTGCTCAGACCACTGAGCTCTCTCTCTCAAGCCAAACTTTAATATTTAAATATGTCCAAGCATTTTGACTTCAGTTTGTTGCATAGTGATAGACAAGGGTCTAACTATAGCCTAAAAACTACGATTGAAAGTCCCATATAAACCATCTATCCGCCTCCTGAGTATTTTTCCTGGAGAACTGAAAACTTCTTACTATAGTGATCTATGCATACCCATGTTTATGGTGTCCAATTTGTCATGGCTAAGCCTTGGAAATCTCCCAAATGCCCACCAACTGAGGAATGGATAAAGAAGATCTTTTGCATTTTTTACTCAATGGAGTATTACCCTGCTATGAAAAAGATAAAATCAAAGCTTTTATAGATAAACGGACGCAACAAGAGATCATACTCAAATGAAATAAATCAGAGCACATGGGCAAACAGCATATTGTCTCCCTAGTGTAAGAATCTAAAAAGACTAAATAAAATCCACAAGTTACAATAGATACTTTGAAAGGGAAAGAAACTTCTCAGTGGGAAAGAACAACTGGGACAAGGGAAAGAGAAAACAAAGAAAGAATCGAAATGACAAATATGTACATACACAGGTTAGTTTGAATAATTTTACTGAGGATCTTGAAATGAAAAGTTCATGCTGAATTATTTTTTCTCTCCTTTTTAATGTTTTATAGCATTTTTCTGACCAACCATGCATGGTTATATCTGCTAATCTAAATAACTAATTTGAAGACAACAATATGAAATATAACAACTATTGTTGAATTCCTATCACTTGGTTCAGTCATTTCTAAGGTTGTTGTTTATTATTTTTATGTTGTTTGAAAAATAAAAGAGTAAGAAGTCTTATAAATACAAATCACCAATTTTATACCAGTTCCAAAACCTTCTTAAATTTTATTTTGTCACATCAGGAAGCCATAAATACACTGAAGATATCACTACTTTGCCAATGTTCTCTTTTTATATCTTCCAGGGCTGTGTATAATGCTATCCGCACTGATTCCCTAGCAGACATTGTAACAAGGAACTGTTACGAGCCTACTAAATTCTACTTCGAGATGAGGAATTCACTGTGATTTTAGGAATAACTATGTATTTTTATGAAACATTGATTAATATAAAATGTTAATAGTTATATATTTTAATATGTTAAAGGGACTGTTTAGACTTCATTGCTTTTAAACTTACAAGGTAAGTCACAACAGAAAAACGAATATTAGTTTTCCCCATCTATCTATTTGCTCCATCATCATCAATATAAAAAAACATAGAAGTTATTGGTCAGACAAAAAATTCATGCCTCCATCTGTATATGACCAAGATTGTTGTATCTATACAAGATCAAAGGATCTCAGAGCCAGCCTGATAGCTCAGCAGACTAAATCACCTGCTTAGTCTGAGTGCAGCCGCCCGGGTTTGATCCCTGGTGTGCTGTCCCAGCCCCTCTCCTGGGGCTCACTGTGAGGGCCATTGAGACTGGGCATGGTGGCGCGTGCCTGTAATCCCAGCACTTTGGAGGCTGAAAACAGGAGAATACCGCAAGTCTGAGCAACTTAGTGAGCCCCTGTAGACCCTAAAAAATTAAATAAAGGATCTCTGTGGTGAAAGTATCTTGAACAGGACGCTAACAGAAGTCAGTGTAACTTTGATTTTTTTTTTTTTTTTTTTTTTTTTTTGTACTGAGAGTCAAACTCATGACCTCACAATTGCTAGGCAAGCACTGTTTCACTGAGCTATACTCCCAGCCTGTAACTTTGATTTTTCTAAACCCCCAAAGCAAAGTGGAAATAGTGAGAGGTTGCATTTTCTCTCTCTGAGTCTAAGGAAGTCTGATAATATATGAGAAAAAAGGTATGTAACTCTCTGGTTTCCGTGTACTCTACAGAGCTTGGGTACAGAAGATCTTCATGGTAATTACATTTTAAATATTAATTTTCTGTTAGGGTCACAAATTACTTTGAGAATTTGCTTCAATTACAAAAGTATCAAGAATGAAAGGCAATGTCATCTGTTAGTTTTGCTTGTTTGTTAGATTTGCTAGATCAAAGGGCAAGCTGGTACTTGCTGCAAAACATCTAGCTTAAAAATCTAGCTCTTTGTTGATCAAGTGATGAAGCAATATAATTTACTTGGATAAAACTAAAAGTATTGAATATTTGATTTTTTGTTAATTTAGTACAACACTGGAAATCACAAAATACATGTAATCTCTGTAAGGTTTTGTGAACTCTAACCAGTACATAATATAAAAATTCACTTGATGGTACCTGCACTTCAATTACATGTGATGATAGAGGATGTCTCTCTTTATGTTCTGCCTACATTTTTATTTTACGATTTTTTGTAATGATGTACCAAAATTATGAAAACAGGCAGTCTTTTCTGATCACAGGAACTACATTCATGACATTTCAAATAAGTTCATAAAACCTGAAAGAGTAGGTAAAATCTGAAAGACAGAATTGATACAGTGAAAGGACAAGAATCTGTTCAATGGAAAAGAAAAGCTGAAAAAAAAATAAAGCTGCCTCTTTTCAAGTATAAAGAGACTCTAAGACTTCAGTTAGACTAACAAGAGAAAGTGGGTTAGATGATGCAAATTACATATATTATCATGAATAGAATACATTTATTCTTATTTAAACATAGAAGTTATAATGAACTGCAATTAACAACTGACTGCTAATAGATTAGTCAAGTTAGATGAAAGGACAAATTCTGAGGACACAGATTGTCACAACTGATTCAAGCAGAAGAAGAACATTTGAATGAATATATAACATAAGAAGACACAGATTTAACAATCAAAAAGTTCACAAAGAAAATACCAAGTTGGGATTAATTGCGCTGCTGTTTACTTTTACTGTTCAATTCTTCTGGATAGCCATAATAAAAACTTCAGACAGTAGCATCTATTGTCGTGGACATTCGAATTTTTGAATTCTAATATGATTGAGGAGTGGGATTTTTAAACAAGATACTACTTCGGAAAAAAATGTTGATAATTTGTCAAAATTTTAAACACAGCCTTACAGCAGTACCACAAGATTCTGTCCTCTTTATCAATACTGTAATATGCTGAAGTGTAAAAAGAACATAAGCTTTGCTGAGATTCCTGACATCTATCACTGCAATCAAAGAGAGAGAGAGAGAGAGAGGCCTAATTTTTGGAGAGCGGAAGAAATTTGGGACCCACGTGTAATGCAATCATTGTGTGTGTGTGTGTGTTAGCTTTCAATATTTTTTGTTGTGATTGTTTTTCTTTTTCTGTTTTTTTTTTTTTTTTTTTGCAGAACTGGGGTTTGAACTCAGACCCTTGAGCTTGAAAGGGAAGCACTTATTCCACTGAGCCATGGCCTCTTAAACCTGATTTTTCAATCAAGTACTATGTGTGGGCACTAATAAATTCTTATTGTCAGAAATCAGTGGTACTGTGCAATTTTACAATGTAGCTAGCCAATCATCTCTATTCTGTCTTTTCTTTCAGCTATTGATAAATTTGAAAGTGAGCAAATTATTTGACTTCCAAAACTCTTAAAATTCTAAAGATCATGCTGATTATACTGCTGAATTTATTTATTTATTTATTTATTTATTTATTTATTTATTTATTTTGGCAGAACCGGGGATTGAACTCGGGTAGTAGAGAACATGAGAACTTTGCAGATGCAACTTAAGACTATAGATCTAGGCATAACCATGACTATGAGTTTGTCTAGTACTATCACATGACTTCTATGACTATTAATCCATTGTATCAATTTGAATAAGAAATGCCCAACTAAATTGGCTTGGAATAGCTCTGGATGTGGCTGAAGGGACTTATTGAAGACAGAAAACCCAGCTGGTATATCAGTGGCACCAACCAATAGACTTGTAGTCTGGATGGAGTATATGAGAAAGAAGGAACCCTCCTTCTGTTTCTTCTAAGGGGCTTCACCCTTTTTTATCATCTTTGATGTTGTCTTCTAGCTTTCAGCTCAGCAACTGTAGCCTTCTACTGCAGGCCCTTCTCCCTCCTGATGTGAGCTCACTCAAGATACTTCAATGAGCGCTGGGGACTTGACCTTTGACTGCATCCCTCAGAGCCCCATATGCCGACAGCCCTTCTGGACACTTCACACCTGCCTCTGCAGGTGGCCATTGTAATCTTGCCCTGTAGAGCCTTCCATATATATTACATTAAACCTGGCTCTGAAGAAGGAATTGGAAGACACAAGTTTTAAGGGTGATTTGAGATATGAAAATACAACTGTGTGAAACGATACAGAAAGAATCAGAACCTGAAGGCAGGGAATAGGGAAACTTCTAGATGCTTGTCATCAATTCTTCCCTACAGATACAAAAAGGAACACTGGAGTATGCGTTAACCATACATTGATTTTAGACAAGTAAAACGGATTTTTTACTTCTGATTCAGAACTATAACAAAATGATAAATGCATGTTGATGTAAGATAATGATTTCATGGTAATTTGTAGCAAGAGTAATTGGAAATTAATTTCATTAGTTTATTTCTGCTATTAGATATGAGGAAACATACAGAGATACTTTACAAGAAATTATGGACCATTATCAATAATTCCTAAATTAATCCCCATATAATTTCCAGAATATATATAGGCAGTAACTGGAATTTTCCTTGCATTTAGATTTCCTGCTGTGATAATTTTGTCATACTTTAACATAACAAAAACTTGATTTTAGTAAGTGCTTAGTAGTAAGACACATTCAATTATTGTCTGGTTTGCTTGTAAAATTCATATTTCAACCAATCATATTGTCATACTGCAAATTATGATGGTGAAATATTTACCTAAAAACCTTACAAAAGGTTTTACATTGCCATTGGGCATGAAAATTCTTGGCTTGCAATTGTTGGTTCTGAATTTTACACTGCTCAGAGGTTTGAACCTAGACTGAGTTTTACCATCATATTTCCTCATTTTCCACCTTTCAGTGAGCATGTTGTCATAATTTTGTCAGTATATTGCAATATAATATATTTATCTGTTTTTTTAAAAGCCAGTTTATAGAGGGAGGGAATGAAGATACATAGATTTGTGTATGTGTACTGTCTGTGTGCATGTGGGTACAGGAACACACAAACACACACACACACACATGTACATGCACACACACACAGAATTTTCTTAGCAACCATATATAAATTGAGTAGCAGTAAGAACCAAGGAGAAACATATTCAAATGAACATACATTTCAAGACACCTCAAATTTGGTTTTGTTGAAGTTGAGAATCATTAAAAAATACTACAGAGGGGAACAGCCTCAGAAATAAGAGTGGATCTATGATATGTATGTTACCTTATGAGTCTCACATGTGCTGCCTCTATTATTTTATTATTCAAAAGAAAAATACAGAATTTGGTATCCCATAATAATTGTTTGTCATATTTATTAAATGTCAAGTTTTTAGACCTTACAGAAGTTCTGTTTATAACTTTCATAGGAACCTCCATACTGTTTACCTATTGGAGATACTAATCTGTACTCCGACCAGTATAGTATTAAAATTTCTTCCTGCACATCTTCACCAGTATTTTTATGTCTTTCTTTTTTGATCATAGTCTTTCTCTCTGAGGTGAGGTGGTACTTTATGGTGGTGAAGATTGGATTTCTAAAACGGTTAATGAAAGTGAATTGTTTTTACATATTTGAATATTTTCCTTTGACAAATGTCTATTTAGATCATCTGTCCAAGGTTTAATTGAATAATTTAGGGATTTTTATGCTTTGGAATTGCTTGAGTTCTTCATATATTCAGAATATTATGCCCTTATCAAATGTATATCTGGAAAATTGAAATGCCTAAGTACATCTAATGGAAGTGAGGAACACAGAATCCCAAAATACATTTTTTCTCTTTAAGTGACTTATTCCCTTAAGTCATATGTGGGTCATGTTGCAAATCTAACCCTTTTTGTCTCTAATTTTTTACTTTGTCATTACCACCTTTCTATGAAATTGCAGTATATTTCATAGATGTCTCCTTTTTGCAATATTCTATTTCTTTTGATCTATCTATCTACACACACATATATATCTATCTATCTATATATTACATATATAAGAATATATATACATATATATTCTTTCTTAATCTTTTCAGAAGTATATAGACTACTTGATAAGGGTAATTTTTAATGAACTATGTACAAAATTCTTAACAAGTGTGAAGTGGAGTTTACTGTCATATAAAATTGTCACTCACTAGCCACGTGCTACTAATTTAAAAAAGTTAATTAAATATGAATCAAACAAAGAGTTCAACTTCTCCTTGACATTGCACTAGACACAGTTAGAATGTTCAGTAGCACATTTGGCTGGAAAATATAGAGTTGGACATCACAGAAAATTATTAATGGATGTTTTGTTCCAGAAAAGTTCTGCTGCATAGGGCTGTCAAACAAGTTAAGCATTTTGGAGTCTGTCTGCCTACCTTTCGATGCATCATTCATCATTGCTGTGGTTGTTTAAATGTGCATTCTTCAATAACTTAATAAGTCCAAACAGCAGCTAAAGCATCACATCTGCATTTGCCCTAGATTTGTGGGGATGAAATAAGAACCTGAATCAAACTAATTGCAAAATATGATCTTGTCAATATACAGAGGCATCATGCAATTCACTGCATACCCCCGAAAGGGAGAAAAACAAGCTTTCTACTTATTCTTGAGCTGGGACCCTCATTGCACATTGCCATTGGGCATGAAAATTCTTGGCTTGCAGTTGTTGGTTCTGAATTATACACTGCTCAGAGGTTTGAACCTAGACTGAGTTTTACCATCAGATTTCCTCATTTTCCACTTTCAGTGAGCATGTTGTCATAATTTTGTCAGTATATTGCAATAATAATATATTTATCTGTTTGTCTGGTTTCTACATATGTATGTATGTATGTATGTATGTATATCAATCTATTTAGTCTATTCTCCCTCATTTTTCTGTAGAGAATACTGATAAATACAATCATTTGCTATATATTAAAACCTAAATTCTATAATGCTTACTTCTAGTCAATATAAATTTCTTATTATTAAACCATTTTTTTGGTGGAACCAGTGATATTTTTTGTGGAACCAAGCCCTTGCACTTGCCATAGAAGAGATTATTCTACTGAACCATCTCCCCAACCCTTATTAGAACATTTAATGTGTTCATTTTAAGAGTAGAACAAAATGATTGCAAAACAGTTAGCATTCTGTATGGCACACTCTAAAATTCTTAATATATGGAAATGATAATTCTGTGTATTTCTTCCATTTCCTTTGTCCTTGTTCTCCAAACCATTACTTTCCCATGTATTTCCCTCTATTGACAGACTCTGCCCCCTGAAGCCCCACTCAAACGTAATTCAATCCTTCTCCACTCTCTTATGTCTTTTAACTTTTTCATCTAGTATACAATCCCCCCAATTTTGTTCTACAATGTTTTAAATAAATATGACGTTTCTTATCATTATTATTAGCATTTTTAATTTTATTTTTAATTTTCTTAAACAACTTTTATACCTCACATTTAATTTATGTGTTCCTTTTGTTACTCTTTTTTGTTACTTTACTTTTTATTATTTTCCAGTAGTATGGTGCATTGAGTAAAATGAACCTTATAGGGTCAAACTATATAGGTTTAATTACCGAACAACCAACATTTATTTTACCTACTTTGAGCTTTAGTGACTTCAAGGAACAAAAACAATAGCAGGACAAAATTAAGTGTACAATAAAGCTATTTAATCTGCACAGTAGTATTTGGAGAGCAGTAATTTTCTTACCTTTTCTACTTAAGAATACATGGCAATTATCTCCTAAAATGTATTTTGGTTGCCCTGAACTTACTTGGTAGCTTTGTCAAGTAAGCTATGACTAAGCACCTCATCAGCAGCTTTCTCCTTTTTTGCATGCTGTATTCATGCTTCCTGTATATATTCATGGGCTGTGAGAGGTTTTATCAACTTAGGAAGACAATGCACAGAGACTGTATTGATTGAAAGCTGTGAGGTCTATAAACAAACCCTACTGAGTCAGAGAGCAATTTCTCCTTGGGTGTAAATGTAAATTCTGAGTCTGTTGTAACACCAGCCATGGAACTTCTCCTAAGATGCACATGTCTATTTTTCTTTGTTCTGCTCATCCTACTTTGAAGAAGCTTTCAATGTACAGTAGAGTTTACACTTTGATCCTAAGGAAGTACATCTGTGTATCTGACCCAAACCTCAGAAGTTTTACTAATTTTTAGGAAAACTCTGAGAAATACTTCAGGAGTAAACATTTTATCTCCTTGAAATTCCTACAGGAATTCCTACAGTACTTTTGAAATTATTGTACCTTAGGCCACGATTTCTATCTAGACCTTTAAATGTAATATTATAAGTTGAACCTGTTCTTATGTTTTGTTCAAGACACTTTCTGAAACTTCCACCTTTTGAGTTTTGGGACCGGTCAAGTATTTAAGCTTGAATTTGAAGTAGAATAAAGGCTTTGTTCTAGTTGGAGATTGGAAAGAACAATCTGTTTTCTGCCTTTTCTTTAGCTTCTGGTATTGCTGAAAATCTTTGGATTTTCTTTTTTTTTTTTTTTGCAGAACAAGGCATTGAACTCAGGCCCTTGAGCTTTCCAGAGAAGCACTTATTCCACTGATCCATCTCCCCAGACCCAGAATTTCTTGATTTATAGATGTATCACTGTAATTTTGCTTCCATCATTACATTAAATTGCCCTTTTAGCTTCTGTCTTTGTATCACTTCTCCTTAACAGTCACTAGTTATATTGGCTTAAGGAAGCACCCTATTCTGATATGATCTCATCTTAACTCATTATGTCTGCAGAGACCTTATTTCAGAATAAAATTACATTCTGAGACTGTAGAATCTGAATTTTAGAAGAAGACTGTCTAACCTAATAATGTACCCAAGTAAGTCAGAGAAGAAGGTATATTTTTTCAAATAAGAAATGTATTTCCCACATTATGAACTAAAATTGACTACACAACTGTTAGGCTAATGGACCTACTTCAGATCACTCGTCATCCGAGATGGCAGTATGATTCCTACAGGAAGGCTTTCTGTCTCTTTCTTGGGCCCTACTTAGTTCAAATCTTGGTGCCTCAAATATATATTTGATTCTCTCAGGTTTACAAAAATTTATTCTCTGTGCTAATTGTAAGAATCTAGACCTTTTTTGTAGATTAGGAAATTCTCATTTTTTCTCATAGAATATGTGCTTTATCTTTCATCTACACTTTGGTAGCTTTGAAATGCTATTAATTCATGAGGAACTGACTTAATATAAAGTGAAAGCTGTCAGCAACAAAGGCAATATGTTAGCCAAGTGTGGCAGTGCATGCCTGTAATTCTAATTCTGTGGGAGCATGAGGTAGGAAAATAGCATGTTAGCGCATAGCCTGGGCAACATAGAGACTTAATCAAACACTGTCTGTAAAAAAGTGGTGGGGAACTGGGTACAGCTCAGGGCAAAGTCCCTTTTTTCAATCTTCAGAGAGAAAAACAATGAAAAGGAACATGTTATCCATAGCCACATATAACCATCAACTGCTGACAAAGTTATCACTGAAGCGCGAATGTAATTGAGGCTGATAACAGAGGTCTTGGTTCCAAGTTTACATAGCAAGTCTTTGGGTTTTCACATTTCCTCATCAGAGATCCAGAAGACTGGAGATTTGGTGCAGAACAGCAGAGTTGTAGGACAACAGTCTGTTGTTGAGCGAGATTTCAAAAAGGTGGGTGATTAAATGAATGTTTACATGCTCGTTTTAATATTCCAACACTCCTCTTCTACCCTTGTCATGTCTAGATGATTAGTGATCTACTTTGGGATTCAAGATATGGCACAGGAAGTTTATCACGTGTAATTATTCTCTGAGAAGTTGATTCACATTAGTAGATCACAGTGAATTGCTTCAGTCTTATTAACCAAAGCTGAACTTCACATTTGGTGGACAGGGCTTCTACTCAGAATTTCTGGAGATTTTTCCTACTTCATTCTTAATTGTGAAGAATAGAGCAAAGAATGCCAATACCAGAGACATTCAACTGGGAAGACAAATAGCAGAGCCTTGAGCAATAGCAAGAAAGGCAAAAATAGCAAAACGAAAATTTGAAGGAAGGAGACAAAACTTTAAATCTGAAAAAAATATTGTTGTTCCAGAAATTTAAGTGAAAATAATTTACCCATAAAATAAGAATATCTATTATCGAGATGAAAAATTTAAAATACAAAGTCTTGAGCTCTTAGAAACAGAGTAGTAAACACAATTTAATAATCTTACAAAATGATCAGAATATAAAACTAGTATCTTTCTGAAATTAAAGTAAGACTAGAAAATGGTGACCTATTTTATAGATGATATAGGGATTGAATTATTGCTTTTACCAAACAACAACTATTTTTGAAATCCTATAATGGAAATTTACAAGTCTAAATCAAACAGTTCTTGATACCACATGCTATGACTACTTAATCTAAACAATAGAAAATGACAAGTTTAAAAGACCATACCTGGGGCCCTGAGAGATGGCTCAGTGGAATAAGCACTTCCTTGGCAAGTGCAACGGCCTAAGTTCAATCCCTGGTTCCACCAAAAAAAATAAAAAATATAAACAAACAAACAAAATACCTGGTAGTGAAATACTGTGAGAATGATAAAAATGGCATATTCCTTTGGAAATACTCTGTCCCTTATAATTGAAATTTGTCTGAGACTGAGAATAACAGGACAACATCACCTGGATCCTAACATGACAACACTAGGTGCACTTTTACCTCTCTGACATTCAGTTTCGACATTGAGGTTGTTGTTCACTGAATTATTTTAAAATTCAAGGTTTCTATACTAAGTGCTTGTACCCTATCTCAGCTGTGCTCATATGCATACACATTTGGTAGAGAAATACCTTTCACACCCTCTTACACACACGGCTATCATGTGCCTCCTCACTATACTGTTTCTAAAGTGCACTCCTAGGACAACTCAGTGTAACTATTTTCCCAGATCTGCTGTGGTTTAGGGCCCCTGGGTTATGGCCAGTTGCTCAGTGGGACAGTGAGGTGACACTGAATAGGGAAAAACGTTGATAAATGACCTGGGCTGAAGGCCACTTTGAAGTCCTGTAGTGTCTCCAGAAAGGAATCAGCAGGACCAAAACAATGAGGAGTAGGGTGGGGGCAGGGCATAGCCCCTGCAAGGAGAGGTCCTCATGAAATAGGAGCTTTACTTCCCAGGAGGAGTGATAGTCACACAGCAAAGAAATGATAATGTGAGAGAACAGAGAAATGAATAAGAAGCATAAGAATATCTTAGTTTTATTCATATAATATTGTAGAATCCACTAACAGATTAAGCTTGTGGACTTCATTTAGTACACTCTGGAGGTTGCTGTTCTGAGACATCCACATGTAAACTGCTAGGTGACAGTAGTGGTGAACGCTCATTATGTGGATTTTCATTCCAAACATTGTCTCCCTTGTTTTATCATCTGTTTCATTTTTGTAAAGTGCCCTTGACTGCCAAGGAAAGGATCAGAAAAACAGTAATGGGCATGGTAATGAAACCCATTTGGTGATATCTGAATTCATTCGATGTGAAGTCTCAAAAGTATAAGTGAAAAACGTGATCTACTCATAAGAAAACACCAAGATGTCAGGTGCAAGTGTGTCTTGCAATGAATCTAGAAAGGAAGAAATATCGCTAGGGGAGCAACTCCAAGCAGGATGCCTATTGGGTTTTTTCCACTCTGGGAACTAGGATCAATGTGAAAAGTTGGTTAACTGCTAGTGTTGAACTTTAGTTGTCTTTAACTGAATCCTTAGGAATTCTTTATAAAGAATTACTAGGGAAAAATGTCATTTTTAGTGAAAGCTAAACTCACACTGTAAAAAAAAAAATGAATGTGTGTGAGTAGGAGGTATCTAAGAAGTGGTACCCTCTAATCACTGTGGCTGTCTTGATCTAGGTGGAATTTTTTAATGTTATGATAAACTTTTGGTGACACATCTGGCCTTCACCCCAGGTCATTTATCAACGTATCAAAATGTAAAGTGCACCTTGTCATATCGTGTTAGGATCATAGTTATACATCTGCTCAGCATATCTGATTAGTGCTTTCTCATGATTTTTTCCCCCAAATTCCTGACTCTGTCAATAGAAATGGAGGTAACATCTCTCAGTCCACATATTTAGGTGTACATGAAATATAGGTCTCTTTTACTTTTTCATAGATCCAAAGGTGGATGAAACTTCAAAGCTTTCACTCAGAACTAAGACACTGGTGAATATGTGAAAATGTGTGGATATGGTGTTACCTGGTATTCCACATAATTTATCCATCCAGGACATTTCTTACCCTCCTTTGAAAAAAAAAAAAAAAAGAAAACAAACAAACAAAAAAGTCTTCCAGTCAAGTAATACGAACAGATAATTTTGTTCATGGATTGGTATTTAGACAGCATTTGTTTCTTCTGAGCCATGCTGGGGAAGAGAACTACCTCTGAAATTGCCAAAGTCAGCAAACATCTGTGCCCACTGAAGAACAATTTCTACTCTGAGAATAAATCCTTTAATTTCTCAGGCACAGAAACTTACTTTGGATTTTGAGTGTCTACCTATTCTTTGCTAGAAAAAGAAGGGAGGAAGTCTTGCTCTCATCTGATTCCCAGCTTCTCTTCTCACCTCTTCTTTCTTGACTTCTATCTGATCCCTGGAATTTCTTTCTTTCTTTCTCTTGGTGAAGTTGCAAGCTACTCAAATTTATTGATTTTTGGTATATAATTTCCTCTTCAGATTCTCTCTGTAACCATAATCCTACATTTTTCCTAAGAGTGGGGTTACTTGGATAGACTTAGATTCCATGCAAATGACTGCAGGAGACATTTGAAAATTAGGAAGACATAATGTACTTTAGTGATAGAAGGACATAAGACATGAGTAGGGAGGGAACCAATGAAATAACATGTTCCTAGTTGTCTTGGTTACTCTTCTGTTGTTGCTGAAGAAAATACTGAGTGCCCAAAAACGAAGGAAGGAGTTTATTTAGCTCACAGTTACTGGAAGTTTCAGTCCATACTCAGATCGCTCCAAGGTGGAGTGGCACAGGGCAGAAAGCATCCATTCATGGTGGCAGAACAACAACAAGGGCAACAGAGAGTCAATCTCTCTGTCTCATTTATGTTACATTCTGGCTTTCAGCCCCAGCTTGTGTGTAGCTCTCACACCTATAATCCAAGTGGTCCGATGATCCATATTCTGTGGATCATGAACTAAACTTGAACTGTAGAAGTCACCATCCCATGACTGCATGAGACTTTGGGGGGACAACTATATACAAACCATAACACTGGTGTACCTAAACAGCTAATAAGTTGATCTTTCTACAGCTGCATGAAGGAACATCACCCCACAGAGCAGATCTGCTAAATTTTCTAGAGAACCTACAATACTCTCTATCACAAACCTTTCACACGCAAATATTGGCCAGCATACTGGCTTTAAAATAATATGTGACAAACACCATGGTGACCACAGAATCATTTCTTCAGGGAAGATGTGCTAATGTGCCACTGTCTGCTCATGTAAGACCTGTGGCTTATTACTTGATTTTTTGTACTACCATAACAAAATACCCAAGGCTGGGTCATTTTATCAAAAGGATTTATCAGCTTACAATTTTGGAATCTGAAAGTCCAAGCATTGTGAGCTTATCCCTGATAAGATTCCTCTGGTTGCCTGCTCTCATGGTAGACGGTATGATAACTTCAAAGGTGTAAGAGGAAGCAATCTAATCAAAACAGGAAACCCAAACTACTGGGAAGTAGCCAACTTTGTTCTTGCATTGTAACTTCTATTGACAGCTAAGTCATGGGTTCCACAAAACTCAACAGTTCCTTCCAAACTGGTAAAGACCTGCTATGTGCTCTGCTTCCTAAAGGTTTCACCACCTTTCACACTGCTGGATTGGAGGTTAGACTTTCCATACATGAACCTTTTGGAGACCTGGAAGTCATATATTATAGAAAAAAGCAGCTATTCTAAATAATTTCCACCTTTGAATACCAAAAGCCATGAACATTTAGCTTCTAGTTCCCACAGCGAGGTATAATTGGCAGAGCATGGTCTACTTATTTGAATCAAGAGAAAGGGGAATTCTGTATAAATCATCATCATCATCTATATTATAATTCATAAAATGGCCACAGTGCTGATACATTGCTTATTTTCAGGGCCTATGCACAGGTAAAATTCAGTAAGCCACAAGTCTAGCCTGAGTTCTGTATACTGATGTCACACTTACCAATGCCTGACCATTTTCTAGATTATTTCTAAGTTACACTTGGAGATTTATAGGGAAGAATCTTTCCCCACTGTAAATAAAATGAATGAATGTTAACTTATACGGTGAGCAAGATGCAGACTCCTGTTTACAAGATAAAGATGCAAACTCAGTAAGAGAGAGTTTTACACACATCAATTTTAAAGAAAAAAGACAGTTGTTTTCCTGCTTTAGTGTGTCCACTCATTCACACTACTTCCACACGGCCCCCCGAGTATTGTGTCTTGAAAGAATTTTGGTTATCTACTTGGTAAGAACACCGAATATATTCATTTTTTCTATGACCTGTAGATAAACTTCAGAATGTAAGAGGATGGAAGAACCATATCCGCCTTTTTGCTGATTCATAGCCACTCAACATGATGCCTGAGAGTAAATAATTAGTCACCACTGAGCACTCCTTTAAACGGATAAGTGAACTGAAAGAAGAATATTCTCTCTGTGGTTAGCTATAACCTTGTCTTTCATTTTTGTCACACACACACATTTATTTATATATTCATATAAATGTAATTAAAGTATATTTTTAAAGAAGAACTTGTGTCATAGTATATTTTATTTCAATGATTACATTATAGAAATGACTAGTGGAGGAGAATGGAAGCACGGAAGAAATAAAGAGTTTTAAAATATTCAGAACTCTCCAAATTCAGACTTTCCTAGGACTAATGGCTGAACGAATAGTGTCTTACATTTCCAGGAATATATAAAGCCAGAATTAGAACAAATTGAAAATGAACTTCCACTTCTGAGGACAAAGTAGATATAAAGTAAGGGAGGCTATATTTTATGATTATCCTAATTCCATCAGACAATTTTGGGAGCTCTGCTGAAAGCTACCACTCATGAGAAATCATGTCAGGGCTTTCTTGAAAGAGAGCTAAACACACACACACACACACACACACACACGCCACACCACACCACACAGAATCAATCAGCCATTTGATCAATCAAAAGTGCTATTTCTCAAGGTACGATTTTTTGCTCCAGTACCAGGAAGTGGAGAACAGCAGTGAGAGCTGTTATAAGAAAAAATAATTGGAAGAGCAGCGACTACCTGAGTTAGCAGAACAGAGTGGTAACTAGGAATAAACAGTAGTAGTTATTTTAGCCAATACTTAGAGAGAAAAAATGAGTTCCTCTAAGGTGAAGGGCTCAGTATGCTAGACCAGCTAGTGGAATGGAGTGCATATATTTAACGTTTTTCTCTTTAGGTGTGCATTTTAATAAACACCTTAGGGTGAAAACAAAGTAACATACTGTTTTGATATAGGCAAAGATGTTTTATCTATTAGTTGAAACTTGGACTTTTTAAAAGCCAAATCTCCTGTCCTACTTTAATATATACAGCTGAATTATTAAGAGCTCTTGCTCTAGATATACATGTATACACATAATTTATGAATCACCACTAGCTGAGCATGTGATCATAGGCTATTTCTTTGTTTCACAGGAATGAGGTAAATATTCAGGGTATGAAGTAAATATTGTCTCAAAATCTGAAACGTAAAATATATTTGAGTAGATTTAATACCTAAATTTGCCTCTTGGTAAACTGCTAGTAGTTAATTATTAAAGGAGATTCTGTAGTTTAAATAAATGAAGACCTTGGCTGGTCTACCTGGAAGGAGCCACTGGACAGGCAGCCAACAGGGACCCAGGGTGCAGTTGTACATGGCTAAGCTGGAAGATGCTGAACCCAGCAATCAGACCTAAGCCAGGTCCACCCAGCTCAGTTCAAGTTCAGCACATCTACATCTGGTGACCTGAGGCATAGGGCAGGGCCAAGATAAGGAAGACTGAGTCACAGGCCTACAGGAGCATCCTTGTGGCACAGAGGTGGTAGCAAGTAACTGAGGTGACCTAGTCTGCCTTTAAGACTCCAGCTGCATAAATGGGAGATGCCCAGACAGAGCTCAAGGATGTTAATTTCAATACAAATTGGCAATTTACAATCTGTTCTGTTATACAGCTAAAATCTTTGCTCCTATGGTATAAATCTATTAGTTACAAAAGCTTGTCCATTTCTAAATTTCACTCGCTGTTATTAGTATTGCTAATTGTACTAGTGTAAATAAGAAATCATATCTGCCTTATCCATATGTTCTCCCCTGGGTAATAATATCAGGAGGTACTTGGATAATAACATCACCAAAGCCCTACACTGAAGGAGGAGGACAGTGCCAAATGGAAACCAGTATCTCACTCTCAATCAATAGAGAAGGAAAAGTCCTGGGACACACACAAAACAAAAATCTCTGACACAGGAGAGGTGCCTTAAAACAAGCTCTTTACAGAGAGGATCTGACCGCACTACTACAGCTACCTACTATCAAACTTTCACACAAAGGTGTCACAGAAATCAAAATAAAGAATTCTAGAAAACTGCATTTTCAGGCTATGAGCCCACCCAGAATAAACCCAAAATGCATCAGCATAGAAGAAATTGGAAGTCACACACGTGAAATCTCTGAAATAATAGCAACTGAAGTAAACAAAACAATTGAAGAAGGGCATAGAGGAAATCAGGTCAGAAATAATTTCATTGGAAAAAATGACAACTATAATGGAAGAATTACAAAGCATTTCTAAAGGAAATTTGATGAAATGTAGAAAAGAATAGATAAATGATGGAAACATTAAATGAACAATATAGAAAAGAAATAGAATACATGAAGCAGATTCAAAGATATACTAGAAATTAAAAACTCCATTAAAAGTTGGCAAAACCCCTTGAATGAATGTGAAGATAGACTTTCATACCTTGAAGATACCGTTGAAGTTAATGAAAACATAAGGCAAGATCTCTTAGAACAACTAGAATCCAGAAAATAATAATTTGACAGCCACAAGATTGTACAAAGATAAACAACATGAGACTAATAGGCATCAGTGAGAAAGAAGGAGGCAACATAAATGACATAAAAAGAATATGAGCAGAAATAATGGCAAAAATTCCCAAATATGGGGAAATAATCTGACATTCAGATAACTGAGGAACATAGAATACCAAATGATATCAATCAAATTAAAACTTCACCCTCTCATATAATCATCCCCAAAAGTTCAGCACAAGAACAACACACTAAAAGCCACTAGAGAAAGGATACAGAACACCTTTAAAGGAAAATTCATGAGAATGACAATAGATTCCTCTTCACAAACAGTCAAGTCCAGAAGAGCATAGATCGAAGTGCTTCCAGTCCTCCAAGAAAACAAATCCCAACCTAGACTGATACACCCTGCAAAACCCTGTTTCAAGTTTAATAGAGAAGTGAAATACTTCCATGAAAGAATAACTAAAGAAATTAAAAAAAAAAAAAATAGGGCCAAAGAAATGCCTCAGTGGAATAAGCACTTCCCTGGCAAGTGCGAGGGCCTGAGTAGTTCAATCCCTGGTTCTGAAAAAAAAAAAAAAGAAAGAAAGAAAGAAAAGAAAAAGAAAACTAAAAAGAAATTCATCCCTGCCAGCAACATCCCGCGAGCATGCTGAGATGGCAATTAAGACTGCATGTGGTGGTGGTGCATGACTGTAATCCCAGCTCTTGGGAGGCAGGCAGATCACCATGAGTCCAGTCTAGTAGTAAGACCCTGAACACCCTGAAGACTCTTTCCTAAAATACCAAAAAATTAAAAAAAAAAAAAGAAAGAAAGAAAGAAATTCAGGACAAGAAAGCCAACCCTAACTAAGTTCTCAAATCTATTCTAGAAAGTTATCAAAATGCTCACAGCTCCAAGAATGACAACACAAAGAACCTATCAAACACAGTAAACTATTAAACACAGGAGAAAATTAGATAAGCAACATCAGAAAAATAATATGAAAAATATAAATCAATACATATCAATTATAATCAATAATGTAAATGGATAATTCATCAATTAAAAGAAATAGACTGACAAAGTTGATAAAGAAACAAAATCCAACAGTATTCTGAATACAAGTAACACATTTTACTCATAAAGAAATTCATAACCTAAAAGTCAAAGGATATAAAACAGTATTACATACTCCAGGACCTCAGAAAAACGCAGAGGCAGCTACTCCGTTCAGTCTGAACTTCAACCAAGAATGATCAAACAAGATAAATAAGGTCACTATATACTGGTTAGAGGAAAAATTGAAAAGAATGAGATATGTATACACCAAATATGGGAGCACGAAGCTGTATAAGAGAAATTTAAAGCAATAACCAATATCACAACCTTAACAGGGACCTTAATACTCCTTATCTAAAAGAGATAGGTCAAGTAGACCAAAAATTAGAAAAGAAGTGGAAGAACTGAACCAAACATTTCAACAAATGGACTTAGTGGACATATATAGAATATGCCATCCAACAACATCTGAATACACAATCTTTTCAGCTGTACATGAAAAGTTTTCTAAAATGGACCACATACTAGTCCATGGATCATGCTTAAATATTTATAAGAAAACAGAAATTATCTGACCGCAGTGCAATGAAATTAAAAATTAATGACAAAAAGAAACCACAAAGCCCCAATAAACATATGGAAATTAAACGACACCCTCCTCAGCAACCAATGAGCTACAGATGAAAATAAAGAAGAAATTGAACTATATCTACAATCCAGAGAAAATTCAAAGCTAACTTACTGGAATTTGTGGGACGCAAGGAAAACAGTTCTCAGAGGGAAACCTATAGTGGTGAGCTCATACCTTAGGAAAACAGAGTGAGGACAAATAAATACGCTAATGCTACACCTTAAGCTTCTAGAAAAAGAAGAGCAAACCAAGGCCAAAGCCCAAAGCCTGGAGGCTGAGGCAGGAGGATTGTTGTGAGTTCGAGACCAGCCTGAGCTACAAAGTGAGCTTAAGGCCAGTCTGAACTGCATAGTGAGACCCTGTCTCAAAAAGACAATATATATATATATATATATATATATATATATATATATATATATATATGAAATTATATATATATGAAATTATATATATATATGAAATTATATATATATATATATATGAAATTATATTAGAGCAGAAATTAATGCAGTTGAGACAAATAAAAAAATTCAAAGAATTAATGAAACAAAATACTGGTTCTTTGAAAGATTAAATAAAATTGATAAACTCCTAGCCAACCTCCTCAAAAAGAGGAATGATAAAACTCAAATTCAAGTAATTAGGGATGAAGAGTGTGAAATTACTAGAGAGCTTGATATCATCAATATCTATTGTGAAAATCTTTACTCTCACAGGATTGGTGACACAGAGAAAATGGAGATTCCAAGATAGGTACAAAGTACCAAAACTGAACCAAGAAAAAATAAAACCTCTGCTGAAAATATAATAAAAATCTTACCAACAAAGTAAAGCCCAGGTCCTGATGGATTCACAGCTGAATTCTAAAAGAAATGTAGAGAAGACTTAATCCCAATAATCCTCAAACTTTTCAAAAATAGAAAAAAGTAATAGTACCAGAATCATTCATGGAGGCAAGGATTATATTGATTCCAAAACAGAAGAAAGATCCAACCAAAAAAAAAAAAAAGAATTACACCCTAATCTATCTCATGAACATAGATGCAAAAATCCCCAATAAAATACTAGCAAATACAAAACCAAAAATCATTAAAAACATTATATGCTACAACCAAGTAGGATTCATTCTAGGGATGAAAGAATTATTCAACACACACACATCTTTAAGTACACTGTATCAATAGACCCAAAGCCCAAAACCACAATATTATCTCAATGGTTGCAGAAAAGGCTTTTGACAATGTCCTACACTCATTCATACTCAAAGCCCTACAGAAAATTGAAATAGATGGCCTCTATCTCAATATGCTAAAAGCTATTTACTGCAAACCAACAGCCAGCTATTACTCTCAAATTAGGTACCAGCAAGCATACCCTCTCTCCCCACTCTTATTCACTATAGTTCTGAAATTATTAACTAAAGGCATTAGTCAGAGAAAGAACTAAAGAATATGTTGAGATAAAGTTAAAGTATTATTTGCACATGACATGATCCTCTAATTGGAAGACCAAAAAACCTTCACCAAGAATCTCCTAGAATTAAGAAACAAATTCTGTAGCTTATCATGATACAATGTTAATACAAAAAATCAATAGCATTCTTCTACACAGATAATAAACTCACTGAGAGAGCAATTAGAGAAACAATACCTTCACAATATTATCCAAAAAATTCAATACCTTGAAATTAATCTAACAAAGGAAGT
Source organism: Ctenomys sociabilis (assembly GCA_004027165.1). Classification (NCBI taxonomy): domain Eukaryota; kingdom Metazoa; phylum Chordata; class Mammalia; order Rodentia; family Ctenomyidae; genus Ctenomys; species Ctenomys sociabilis. The sequence continues at coordinate 949 of PVKA01013786.1, read as the reverse complement.
AAAATGTCTACATAATGAAAATTACAACCCTGTAAAAAAGAGATTGAAGAGGATTTCACAAAATGGAAAAATAGTCTTTGCTCCTAAAGTAGAAGAACCAGCATTGTGAAAAATGGCCACACTCTGAAAATTGTTATACAGACTTAGTGCAGTCCCTATCAATGAACCACAGACATCTAGAGAAAGCATTCTTCAAATTTACTTGGAACCAGAAAAGACCTAGAATAACGAAGGCAATTTTGGGCTACATAGGTAAGGCAGGAGGTATTATAATCACAAACTAAATTATATTACAAAACTATTGTGATATAGTCACAATGGTACTGGTAAGAAAACAGACCCAAGGATCAATGGAACAGACTAGAGGATGCAAATACAACTATAAATACATTTAGCTATCTTATCTTTGACAAAATTTTCAAACATGTTCACCAGAAGAGCCTCTTTAACAAATGGTATTGGAAAAACTAGCTCTCCACATGCCAAAAAATAAAATTTGAGTTTTTTGCCATGCACTAAACTAAAGTCAAAATGAATTAAAAATATAAACATTAAAACAGAAACACTAAATCTCCTGGATGACAAAGTATGTGGAAATCTTGAAGACATTGCAATAGGCAGACAGTTCATGAACAAAAACCAAACTGTACATGAGATACTTCAAAGAATTAACAACTGGAATCCCACCTTATTGAGAAGTTTCTGAATGCCAAAAGAAATCACCAGCATAGTGAAAAAAACAACACAAAAATTGGGAAAAAATCATAATCAACAATCACTCAAAGAACTTCTATCTAAATAATATAAAGGGGGGCTGGGGAGATAGCTCAGTGGAGTAAGTGCTTGCCTGGCAAGCGGAAGGCCTTGAGTTCAATCCCCAGTTCTGCAAAAAAAAAAAAAAAAAAAAAAAAAAAAAAAAAAAAAAAAAAAAAAAAAAAAAAAAAAAATA
>PVKA01013785.1:0-54133 GCA_004027165.1 Ctenomys sociabilis | reverse complement strand
CTTTTATTTTTTATTTTATTGAAGTACAAATATCAATCAGACAGTTTCAAGACACCTTAACAAGACAGATTCGATAAATTAATACATTGCAAACTGTTTTCATAATGTTTTGGTATTGTACAAGGTGCATACATGATATTATATGTACAGATATTATTTTAGCAGATGTCTTATCAGTAAATTAAAAGAGTGTAGCTGCTTACTTATCTTATTTTTTATACATGAATTATATCAAAAATTCAATAATTATTTTCCTAGTTGATGACCGTAGTACTAGAAGCCGACATAATATCCTGTCCAACCACCATTAGTGCAGATCTTGCCTCTCATAGGATTATGTAGAAGCCCAGCGTTATCTATCCCAACTATACTGTGTATACACACACATCATGATTTTTTCTTTCTACACCCCTTCCTTTGTCTACACCTGTCAAAGGTGGGCACTCCATTGTCATTCAACTAACTTAGGTGCTTGAACTTGACACCACAATCCATCACAGTCCAGCATTCCACAACAATAGTGAGTTATTCAAAGAAGTTGTCGACCATAGCCATTTACAGCTCAGCTTAATATTATGGCCCCACGATGTATACTTCATTTTTATACTTTTCTGCTGGATGGTTAAGACCTAGATAGATCAAGACTTATATACCAACACAGGAACTTTATATTTCTCATGTGGTCAGTGAAGTCCTCTCAGGGTTTATCTTGTAGTCCTGTACATTAATCTGTAGATCCTTGGTCTGTGTCATCCATGTGGATGAGTCACGGCCAATGCTTGACCAGATTGCTCTCCGTGAGAGCTTGAGAGAAAGTTTTCTCTTCATGTGACTCTCCCTAGGCACACTATAGAACTTCAATCTCTTTCCTCTGTGGCTCCACAATCTCCTTGTTCAGAAAATTTGGAACTCAACTGAGGTTCATGATGTTGCAGTACAGGTTCTCCTATGTCCTGAGTCTTCACTGACCTTGAAAGGCTAGGGCCAAAATGTTGGCTGGCCTTGTGGCTCTTCTATTTCTCCAACTCTGACTTGTGAACTTAGGTTGTTAACCATCCAGAAGAAAAGCTGATTAGTATCCTGCAGCATATGCCATTCACTTTCCCTTATCTGACTCAATTGGTTTTAGTTGTTGTACGTTTCCTTTTGTATTTCTGCTTTTCGCTTGTTATACTGGAAGAAAGATAGCCGCTTTAACAAGTGGTGCTGGAAAACATGGCTTTCTACATGCCGAAAACTAAAACTTGAGCTCTATCACCATGCACTAAGTTAAAGTCAAAATGGATTAAAGATCTAAACATTAAAACAGAAACACTCAATCTCCTGGAAGAGAAAGTAGGAGGAACTCTTGAAGACATAGGGGTAGGTAAACAGTTCATGAACAAACATATATTCACACGAGAAGCTCTTGAAAAAATCAACAACTGGGATCAACTCTTCTTAAGGAGCTTCTTCTGCATGTCAAAAGAAATTGTTGAGTGAAAAGACAACCCACAAACTTTGAAAAAATCCTAACTAATAAGCAATCAGAGAAAGGTCTGTTGTCTAGAATATATAAAGAACTAAGATATAACAGGACGCTCAAATTTAAAGACCCAATTCAAAAATGGGCATCTGAGATGAATACACACTTCTCAGAGGACGAAATTAAAGAAGCAAATTAATATATGAAAAAATACTCCACATCACTAGCCATTCGTGAAATGCAAATAGAAACAACACTGAGATACCATCTCACTCCAGAGAGAATGGCTATCATAAGGAAATCAACCAACAACAGATGTTGGAGAGGTTGTGGAGAAAAGGGAACACTTCTCCACTGCTGGTGGAAATGTAGACTGGTACAACCATTGTGGAGGTCAGTGTGGAGACTCCTCAAAAGAGTAGGACTAGAAATCCCATTCAAGCCGCCTATCCCCCTACTGGGAATTTTCTCAGAGGATCTGGAAACATTGTATCATAGAGATATATGTGTACCTATGTTTATAGCAGTGCAATGTGTGATAGCATAATGTTGGAAACAACCAAGATGTCCATCACATGAGGAATGGTTGAAAAAGATGTGGTATTTGTATATAATGGAGTATTACTCAGCTATTAAGAATGATAAGTTTGAAGCATTTATACTGAAGTGGATGCCACTTGAACATATACTCATAAGTGAAATAAACCAGACACACATTTGTAAATATCATATAGTCTCCCTAACAAACAAGCAGGGGGCCTGCCAGTTAGTTAGTTGTTTAAGCACCTGCTTATGCAAATGCAGTCAGGCGCAGTATGCTGCGATTTGATTCCCAGCTCGACATGCCTTACCAGACCCACCCTTAAGGCAGCCTGAGCCAGCTAAAAAATAAAAAATCAAGTTTAATGTTGCTTGTGCCCTTTGTAATTTTAGGATAACCATATAAAATGATATAATTGTGTAAAAGAAATCAAACTTATTTTGGAATCTAAAAATTAGCGAAAAATAATCCTGAAAAAATCTAAGCATTAACTTTTTTGACAAAGTTTAGCTTGGTAAGATCTTTTGAACTTTAATAGCTCTTGAGTGTATATATTTTGGCTAGTTCAAAAATAGAAAAAACATTTTAACTCCTACCAAACTTTTTTTAGCATTCCCATAGCTGCAGAATTCTTAGCTTTTTAGAAGTCTAAATAAGGCTCTGGGGCAGTCAGCACTCACATGAGTTCAGTGACTGCTTTAGTAGAAGAGCGTTGCTGCCCATGGAAACTGTAGTGAGGCCAATGCAGAAAAGTTGTTGTTATAATCAAATAGAATATTTATTGCTAGATCAAGTATTTTTAGAGTGGCTGATATTATCTTAAATAGGAGAACTTCAAAAATAACAGCATTTCAAGGTAGATTATTTTTGTTCCTTTTATTTAACATAATAGCTTAGGAACTATCATCAGTAAAGCTTAGGGGTAGGAGGATGGGTCATATTGCTACTTAAATTCAGAGGTAGGCTTATTTTCACTTATAGGGAAAACATGATATAGTCATTTGTTTCTGCATTCTATAGTAAGCAAAAAGGAAAACTTACTGAAGTGAGACCTTATGTCACAGCTATTCTTCTCCTCTATACTTCAGTGAATCTTAACAGTGTCACTTAATTGGTAGATGTTTGTCAATAATTTCATCATATTTTTAATTTTGATTATATTCTTTAAGACTGTCAAAAAACTTGGGGAAAATATTTCCACAAATGTGTTTAGTATTTTTCTAATTTATTTTTAATGTAATAATGCTCTGGTAGCTATAATATTTTACAGTATACATGAGTAAGAATGCCTGTTTTTTAAGGGAAAAACATGTCTCCTTTTTCAGATGCTTTGCATGCATACTTTGGGATCTGTGGCCTATCACTAATGGAGGAAAGTGGGATTTGTAAAGTTCATCCTGCCCTGAATGTAAGCACACGAACTTCTGAACGCCTTCGAGATCTCCATCAAAGCTGGCAAACCAAGGACTCCAAACAGAGCTTAGCAAATGTCCATGTCTCCAAATGACTGACTTTAGATGGGATGGGGGGAAGGTAGCATAACTGTAGCTCAAGGTTAAAAGCCATGTATAATCAAGTGTTGTTCTCTGTTTTATTCAAAGGGTAGAGTTACAGTCAAAGCTAGTACTGATACCACTTGATATGGTCTTGAGCCAGTAACTTTTATACTAGATTTCAAGAAAATCTTTGTGAAATTTGAACCACAGTGCATTCTGTTGTGGTTCGCAACTGTTTATATTGTATTTCTAAGAAGTTCCTTGAGGAAAACAAAACTATGTGTGTAGGTTATCTTTTTTTAAAACTCAGTATAAATTGTATCATATAAAATGAACACAAATCTTCAAGTTTACACTTCATAAACATTGTTAATCTTTCAGGTGGGCACTTAGAGATCATCTAAAATCTTGACTCTTGATGGTAAAAGTTTGCTTTAATGACTTAGTTATGTAGGATTATTCATTGAAAACGGATGATCCTATAATGTTCTTAAAGAGGAAAGGCTTATTGTATCTTATTCTTAACTGTGCCAATTAAATTAATGTGGCCTCTATAAATGAAGGTAATAACTTCATAGTAAAAATAGGCTTAACTAATATGATAATTTTCTAGAGAAGACTTAAGTAACATACGGCAAGTAATTGTACATGATACTAAGATGAGAAAGTTTCGTGATATGAATGTCTTTATTTAGACATTGCTGGGTAAACATCAGCTAACTTTTTAAAATCTCAATCTTGAGTTGACTTTTGTGGAGACAGAAGTAAGTCTTTATCTAGAAGGAAAAACATTGGGTGTTTTTATTTTTCTGAGATTTTGATACTATAAATTGTACTTTTATAACTGAGTTATTTTTAGGCATTTGGATTTTCTCTTCTTTCTAGTTCATTGCCACCAGTTTGTCAGCCACTCTAATTTCAGACTATTGGATTGAGCATTCCTAGTACAAAATCTAAAAAGATCAAAATCCAAACTTGGGCACTACAAATGGAAAATTCCACATTTGACTTCATATGATATACCACAATCAAACTAGAGGGCCTCTAAATGTATTACAGAAAATTGCCTTCAGCTATTTGTGTAACTAATGAGTGAAACATGAGTTCGTTTTGTGTTTAGACTTGGTTCTTATATACAGGTTGTATGTATAAGCAAATACTTGAAAATTTTAAATTCAAAATCTGAAACATTTCTGAAATGCTTCCAAGCATTTTGAGTAAGGGATACTCAACTTATAATAATTGTGTAATTTTTTTCAAACTGAGTAAAAATATGTAAATACAAAATCAGAATCACTGAGGTAAATTCAATGATGCAGCTCCATACACAGTCATTTATATTTTTCTAGTATTTCCAGATCTGTGGGAGGAAATGTAACCCTTCAAGAGGGTAAGAACTACGGTTTCACTTTGCTTACTAGCTTGTTTATTGGTCTTAGTTCCATAAACTAACTAATCATAGAGGATATGGTATAAAAACCCTTCACGAGTAACCAGTTTGTCAATAAATCACATGTATCAAGTAGTGGTATTGAAATTTTTGAGTGCAGTACTGAAATGGAGAAGAAATCTCCCTGAAAGGAGCTGGGTAGATTTAGGTTAATAGGATTTAGGTTAATAATCTTGGCAATGAATCAAAGTTGAATTATTTTATAAATATCAAATAAAAATTATTAATATTACTAGTGATTATAATATTTTAATTTACTTCCTAAATTAGAGGGAAAATATCCTAAAGTAATCATTCTTCCTAAGGGAAATCCAGAATACATTTAGAAAAATACTTGTTATTGGCATGCTTAGTTTTAAAACTGAATTGCAAAGACAGCTATTATTTTAATGTTTAATTTTTTAAAAATGTTTATAGGGCTGGGATGAAGCTCAGTGGTAGAGCACTTAACCAGCATGTATGAGGCCCTGGGTTCAATTCCCAGCACTGTCAGAGTCTTTATTTTTTTTTAATTACAGATCTTCCAAAGATGAGGAAAAACAGATTAACAATATGTTATATTTCCACAGATTATTATGTCTGTATCACATACTGAATCATCATAAAATAGCGTGTATATAATGACTTTAAGAGCTATAAAGCCCTCATTTTTCTTCACTTACCCTATGAGATTAAAAGGTAATAAGAGTAAGTATGTTTATGAATGAAGGAAAATAATTCTAGCTCAGAAGTAATTCATAGAACTATTACATATTTTAACCCCTTGAATAATAGCAAAAGAATATTAATGATGGAATTATTCTATCTCTTCTCGGCCTTTTGGCTAAGATCAAGTGTAGAATTGTTCTAATTAATAGTACTTGGGAGATGAAATTTTGGGGGAAACATGGACCAGTGAATGTTCACCTTTTGTAGACACATTGACCAAAAAAAAATAGACCTTTATGAATTATGGGTAAAGTATTCTTTTTTTCTAAACAATTATTTAGAAGAAAAATATAAATGAGTTATAAGCAATGTTTCACATATGTATTGTTCTTTAGCAATATTGTCATAACAAGAAAAGACATATAAAATCTTGAATAACTCTATCCCCTGCTCTCTTCACTTTACCCTTTCCTGCTTTTCTTTTTCTTAAAACAGGAAAAGCTGTTATTAAACTCTTTACCATCAACAGTGTTTTTTGGTTTTGTCCTATAATATATATCTATTTTTTGTTAGATTCTTAGATACTTGTAAGTAAAATGAAGTTAAATAGATGATGCCAATGGTAGTACATAGTTTAATAACAGTTGGATCTGAAAGTAGTTACTAGACACTGAAGGAGGAGGTGCTCTGGAATCAGATGACCTGCGTTTAAGTCCTGTATATGCCAGTTCCGTAGTGTGATCTTGGATGTTGCTTTTCCTGTTAGAAAAATAGTAACTCACAAGGCTGATGGAGGATTAAATGAGAGAGTGCCTGCAAAGCATTTAGCATAGTATCTAAGTTATACTTTCTGTTGTAATCCTTAAAGTTATTTTCTACTGTACAGACCTTAACAGAGTGTATGATTGCAGCAATATAGTTTTTTATCCACTTATACAGAATAACTAGAGCAGCCACAGACACTGTCTACAAAATTGGATGACAAAATATAAATCTCAAAATATAAATAAATGAGAACCGTGGCTTATAGAGTTTCTGCATATCTGTGGAAGTAGAAAAAAGGCAGATGGTAAAACCTGCAAATTGAACTATATTACCCAGTTTCTCACTACAAAGTACAATGGGCTATGCTGAGACCAGAAGCTGAAAAGGTCTGATGACATACTATAGCCATCTGGGCCTTGTAGTGTATTGAGAGCCCAGCACTGGGGAGAAATTGCTACAAGTAGAATCCAAATTGGATAAACAGGTACAGTAGGATGAAAGAAATGAAGAGAATGAAAGAAAAAATAAAAGTCAACGTAAATGTTAGGAAGGCCAATAGACACATAACTGTCTATATGTGTAATCATATAAATCACTGTGAAAAAAGATAGCCCTGGAGTCATGTAGAAGAAACAGTACCGGAGACAGAAGCTGAGGTATCACTTCATGCTAAAAGCACAAAAATTCCTTTTTTAAAAAAAAATTGCTATCAATTCTTCATTCAAAGTTAGTATAAAGAAGGGCTGATGAGATAGCTCAGCTGACTAATCATCTGCTTAGGTAAGCACTGGGACCAGGGTTCGATCCCTATAGTCTTGAATGTCCTGCTGGCCTTACCTCTGGGTGCACTGAGTCAGGGACTGAGTTGTGGTATGGTGGCATGCACCTGTAATTCTTACACTAGAGAGACTGAAAACAGGAGGATCATGAGTCGGAGTTACATAGTGAGACCCTGTACCAAATACATAAAATGAAAAAAAAGTATAAGAAGAAAATAAGTAGCACCCCCATAGGCAAAGAAAACATGACTATAAGACAGGTGAAAACATAATACTTGAAAAAGCAGTTATAGGAAATCAGTTGTAATTTGTTCTGTCAAGAACCTTAAAAACCAGAGTATGAAATAGTAACAAAAAACAGAAGGAATAGTCCAGGTCAAAGTTAAAAAGAATTAATAGAAAAGCAAACAGTAGAACCTGTAAATTCAAAAGCTGGACAACTAGGTGTAGTGGTATATACCTATGTTCCCAGCCCTTGAGAGACAAAAGTGTTCTTGGGAGTTTGAGGCAAACCTGAGCTACAAAATGAGCTAAAGGCCAGCCTAAACTGCATAGCGAGACCCTGTCTCAAAAAAAAATAAAAGCCGACTAAAAATTACAAAGCTGGTTCTTAGGCAGGGCTGCATGAGAGCTCAGTGAGATAGGCTGCCAGCTAACTTATGTAAGAACAGGACAAGGATTCACAGCCAAAAAAGCTTAAGTGACAAGGGAGATGTAACCATAGAAAAGTTTTTTTAATAGAGTACCTTGAAATATTTTATACAATAAGTTAGAACATTAGCTTTTTAAAGAAAAAGTTGAAGTAGCCAAAATAATAAATACAGAAAGTTAGGACAAGCCAGTTACCATAAAAGAAATGAATACTAAAGGGCCCTTGCCAAAAAAAAAAAAAAAAAAAAAGCACACATTATAAATCTAGCAAATTTTTAAGATTAACCCTACTGTTGCTCAAACGATTCCAGAGACTAGAAAAAGTCTGGAGCCTTAAGTTACCAAGGAAAAAAAGAATTTCCAATTTCATTTTTGTAAATGAGTATGATGGTGATGACTAAAAAATCTGACAAAATTATACCAAAAGAAATTATAGGTCAGTCAAAAAAAAGTCTTAACAATTTATTAGCAAATAATCAGTAACACTTTCAAAAGGAAATAAATTATGGCTAAATTGTTTATTATAGGAATGCAAGGATAATTTAATATTAGACAATCTCTTAATATACATCCTGAAAAGTTATAAGTGTATAATTATCTTTGCCAAAAAGACATTTGATGCAATTAAGGACTTATTAAATATATCAGTAAGTAGAAATTGATGAGTAGCTTATTAACATTATACGTCTGCCTAAAAGCCAGCATCTTAGTATTGAAACAAAAGGCTTTTCAACCAAAGTCAGGAGCAACAAGCCTACTGTGTCTTCCACTATTTAACATTGTGTTGGGAATTTTAGCCACGAACAGTAGATAAAACCAAGACAAGAATTAAGAAAAAACTATCTGTAGACATATTTCTGGAAAGCCCAGAGGGGTTGTTGAAGGATTATTTTTAAAAACCTAGTAAAGTATCAGTTGAATACAGTTGGTGTGTCAGTGGCCATCCCCAAATAAGGGTACATGTTCTAATTCCACTTAGTGGAAATACAGTACTGGGCAGGCAGAGTTCATGTAAGCTGTAGGAAATCATCCCTTTTCATTCACCTCCCTTCCCAAAGGCAAGTGCTATTATGACTTAATATATCATCAGTTAGTTTTACCTGTTTTTGAAATTTATGTAAAGTGTACATTATATATGTTATTCTTTAACCAAGCTTCTTTGGCTCTGGAAAACAGTGCAAGGGAACTGGTGCTGGTAATGTTCTGTTTCATGATCCAGGAGCTGGCTATGTAGGTGCATTCATTATATGAATATTCATCAAGCTGTACATTTATGATTTGTGCACTCTTCTATAATTACTCTTAAATATTTAGTAAAAATTAAGTTTTTCTGCATACAAACTAAAATAATTAAAAGATCTACTTCAAGAAAAGACCCCTCTGATTGTAAAAAAAAATAAAGGTATAAACATACTAAGGCATGTCTAAATCTTATATGAGAAGATACTTTTTTAAAAAAAAAAGATACTTTTAAAAAAGAATGAAACTCTTGAAAGAAAAATAGATTCAAACATGTGAAAATACATATTCTTAGAAAGGAAGATGTAACATCAAAACATTATTTTTTCCTTAGGTTATTTTGTAATTTTAATGCTATCCCAGTAACTTTTTTCATTTGAGGGAAAAATTATCCATCCATGCTAACAAATGAGAGAGGGGGCATCCTTACCAGACACTAACACATACTCTAAATCTTCCTTAGCAACACAGTTCTATGTAAATTTAACTGACACATCCAAATAGTCAATGATACAGTTGTGAGGGTCTGACATTGATATATTATTGAGTGCAGTAAAAGTTTAGTGTTTGTACATAATAGCCAGACCTGTAGGACAGAAAAATTTCATCAATAGTCTCAATAGCATATTAAAATAGGCAGGAGCTCCAATTGGTGAAAAATGAACTTTTAACTGAGTATTATTGGAATGACTACTTATTCAAATGGTTACATATTTTTAAACATGTATAACTTTGTTCACTTTGAATATTTCTTTTTATACTGGGTATTTTATAATTAAGAAAAATAAAGTGATAGTCTCCTATTCCTACCCCCAGCAGATATATCCTGACCTAGAGGTGACCACCATTGTTGCATAAAATACATATATGACTATATTTGTGCCTTATTTCCGTACCTTATGTATACTTAGAGAAGTGCACTCGTATTTACATTTGCACACTGCATAAAGATCTGAGGCACTGTCTTCTGTAAGGTAATTTCTCCTTTCAAAAATATATTATGGGGGCCAGTGAGATAGCTTAGCAGACTAAAGTATCTGCTTAGGTAAGCACAGGGACCATGGTTCAGTCCCCTCACATCATGTGCTGCATTAGTCCCACCCCCAGGGTGGACTGAGCTGGCCAGAGTCTGGGCATAGCACTCCCAAGCTGCATAGTGAGACCCTGTGAGTGCCTTTCAATGTCCATACTGTCCAACTTATTAAAACAGTATTAATAGTATGCTGCAGAAATTGCCATGCTTTTTCACAATGGCAGCTATGTTGCTGTAAGCCTTGAAAATGTTTATGCTAAATTTAGAAATTGTTGGGACAAAAAATGCGTTAGCTTCTGATGGAACTGTTTTTTTTTTAATTAGTAGAGTCTACAGTGTCTCGCTACACAGATTGGACTCATAGTGATTCCTCCTGTTTCCAGCCTCCCAAGTGCTGGGATTACAGGTGCGCATCACCATGAGCAGCCTCAGTTGCTGTCTCAGCGTGCCCCTGGGGGCAGGGCTTGAAACCTGGTCTCCGCATCTGCCTAAGAAGGTGCTTTTAATCCACCAAGCTATCTAGCCAGCCCTTGGAACTGCTTATTAAGGAAGTCATATTAAGGGGCTGGGGTGATGGCTCACTGGAATAAGTGCTTCCCTGGCAAGTACAAGGGCCTGAGTTCAATCCCCAGTTCCGCCAAAAGTCATACTAGGACAACTTGATGCAATTACAAAGTACACTTGATAATAAAACGTACTTGCCACAGAATTGTTGCATTATTTCTTAAAGGCTTAGTTCTTCAATGTTCATTGTACAACTTTAAAATCTAAGCCACAACTGCATATTGACTCAGGATCTGCACGTGTGTATATATTGTTACAGTGCTGCCACTCAGGTGCACATTTTCTGCCCCCAGAACAGGGTTCATCCCATTCCACTTTCCTCTAAATGGGGTAATTATTCCCCCATCCTTTTGCCTCTTTCCACATTTTCCTTGATGTTTAATTTAACTTTTCACTAAAGCCCTAAAGAGTTGGTTACCATTAAAAAGGTACATGAACTGGTTTCCTGAACTGATGGATAATAAACTACTGTTATGTGAGGTGCTTCATCAGAGAGCCTAGTGAAAGGTATGTTTGCAAATTCTTGTGTATGTATACAAATTTCAAATATCTTTTTAAAAAATTTGGTACTTGGTTCTCTTGATTTATATAGGAGCTGGGTGGTATCTCAGGGTAAAGTTTGTGCTTAGCATGAAAAGACCTGGGTGTGAACCCCAACTCCTCCACACTAAAAAGCATGTGTGGGAACATGAAAGGTACGTAAAGTTCGCTACAGAAATAAGTGAAAGACACATTGCAAGCTTAGGCTTAGCACCAGTTTCCTTATCTTTAATTCTACTTGAGGAAGTCAAAGGAATTTGGTAGAGCTTTATCAAGTCTCTAAGGAGTGAAAATATAAATAATATGATAAAATATATAGAAGTTGGATTCCTGGAATTTTTTTTTAATTGGTACGTTTTACATATAGATAATGGTAACATTCATCGTAGGAAATTTGTATCTGAACATGATGCATCTTGCTGCTGCTTATTTTCCTATTCCCTTCAAGCACTCTTTGTTTGCAAAAGTGTTTTTTTTGTTTTGTTTTGTTTTGTTTTTTGTTTTTGAGACAGCCTCGCTATGCAGTTCAACTGACCTTGTGCTCACTTTTGTAGCCCCGAGGCTGGTCTCAAACTTTCATCAGTCCTGTCTAAACCTCTTAAGTTCTGGCATTACAGGTGTGCACTACCAAGTCTGGGGTTCTGGAGCTGGCACGGTGCACCCAGGATTCCAGAGCCAGTATGACATGTGGGGCTGAGGATTCAACTCAGGACCTTGCTCTTGCCAGGTAGGTGCTTATGCCTTTGAGGTATCTCCCCAGCCCCAAGAGTTTTGTTTGTGGCTTTTCAGTTCTATTTTTTGTCCCTACCTTCACCTCTACCCCCTCCATTGTTCTCCTTTACAGTTTTATATTTTCATCCCATTTCTTAATATCTATTACACATTTTGATCCTTCTTTACACTTTAGATTTCTCACACCAAAAAACAATGTGATATTTAAACATTTGTTGGATTCATCACACTTAAGAATATGGCCTTAAAAATATATATATGGCCTCCAGGTGTATCCATTTAGCTAGAAATGGCTTGAATTTATCCCTTATGGCAGAGGACTTCATTTTTATTTATTTATTTTTTTTAAGTTTTCTTTAGCCATTCACAGGCATTTGGACTGCTTCCAAAATTTAGCTGTTACAAATTGTCACTGTAAACATAGATGTTATATATGGTCGTGGTATGATGCTTTTACTTCTTTCAAAAAGCTCCAAGAAGGGGAATAGCTGGAGTCAAATGGGTATTTCTTTTTTTTTTTTTTTTTTTTTTTTTTTCTAGCGGTACTGAGGGTTGAACTCGGTACCTTGCGCTTGCCAGGCAAGCACTTATTCTACTGAGTTATCTCCCTGGGCCAGCTGGGGTCAAGTGGAACCTCTAATTTTAGTTTTTTGAGAAATTCACAGTGCTATCTACGATGGTTGCACCAGCCTGCATCCCTACCAGCAATGGAGAAGAGTTCCACACACTACACAACCCTTCCAGCATTTGTTACTAGGTGATTTCTTAATATTAGCCATTCTTTCTGGAGTGAGATGAAATCTCAGGATTGCTTAATTTGCATCTCAAATGGCCAGTGATGCTGAACATTCTTTCATACATTTATCTGCCATTTCTGCTTCATCTGAGAAATACCTGTTTCTTGTGCTGATAGAATTTTTTTCATAGAGTCTATGTCTACACTGATGCATTCAAGATTCCTATCCTAACTTTTAGAAAACTTGTTGTTTCTGTTTTGATAATTTACATCTTTGATCCATTTCAATGTAATGTCCTGCATTACATTGAAAGATAAATAAAATATAGTGTAGTTTTAATTTTTGGCATATGGAAAGACAGTTTGTCTAGCACTATTAAAGAAGCTAGCTTTCTTGTAGTAAAGGTCTTTGGTTCCTTTCAAAGAAAGGATGACTGAATATGTGTGGAGTTATTTCTGCTGCTCCTAGTCTGCTTCACTTAATATTAGCGTTCCTTTTAGGGAACAGCAGGTGGAGATAGAGCTCAGGAGGACAGTGCCTGCCCAACAAGTGCAAGGTCCTGAATCAATTCCTAGTTTAAAAAAGAAATCTAGAACATTTATGTAATGGCACGCTTTGTGTACCCCCCAAAAGATGTAAACTATGGAACCATTTTAATATTTGGGTCACCTTATCCAACAAAGCCATACTGTGCCCCAAATTATTCAGATTAACACTAACTGATTAAAAAAAACAAAAACCACTAACTGATATTCAGAATTTTCTTGGTGTTATTAATTAGCTCCATCCAGCTTTTAAGCTACCAACTCAGGATTTAGGTCCTCTCATTGATACTGTCAAGAGGGACCTGATCCCCACCACTCTTAAGAACACTTACATTAGAGGCTAAAACTACTTTAGATAATAGTAATTTGGCTTTCTCTAATGCCCAACCCTCTAGAGTTGATTTTGCCAATTTTTCATTATTTTCTCAACTCAGCATATACTTATCGGGGTTCTTTGGCAGTCTCAGGATCCTTTACAATGGCTACATATGCTTCATACTTCATATAAAACCATTTACTTTTTAATGAATACAAAATAGTGATAGAAAAATTACAGCATTGGAAACAATACAAGATTTCACTAAACAAAGTAATAGGAATTCAACAATGATTTCTGTATTACATGATATCTTCAAGTTGTTCAGATTACCAGATATAAATGTGCAAGATTTCTTTAAAGAAAAACAAAGAAGTTATTAGAAATTCAAAAAAGTAAAAAAAAAAAAAACATTAACTGCTTCTATTAAAAAAACAGCAGAAGTCAACAATTATCGAAGGAATTCTGTATATATACGAAAGTATATCTTTTTTTCCTTCTTTCATTTATCCTTTTCTTCATCCCAGTATTTTCTTTCCATTGAGCAATTTCTCTTTCACAATGTCTGCTGTAGCTTTTAGATTTTCATTACTCCTCCAGGTTCTCACACTAGTGAAATAATATGTTTGTACATATAGGTCTAATGTATTTCACTTACCAATGTCTCTAGCTGGATCCACTTATCTACAAAAGCCTCAATTTTATCTTTTTTTTTAATAGCTGAACAGTACTCCATTGTGTAAAAATTCTGTAACTTTGTATCCATTCCTCAGTAGATGGGCATTTGGGTCATTTCCAAGATTTAGCAATGACAAATTGTGCTGTTATAAATATGAGTGCTCATATATCGCTGTGGTATGATTTCAGTTCTTTTTTTAAAAATACCAGGAAGGGAATAGTTGGCTTAAAAGGGACCTCCAATCCTAGCTTTGTGAGGATTCTCCATACTGATTTCCATAATGGTTGTACCAGCCTACACTCCCACCAACAGTGGAAAAGGGTTCCTTTTTCCCCATAGCCTCTCCAGCATTTGTTATTGGTTGATTTCTTGGTGAGAGCAATTCTTTCTGGTGTAAGATGGCATCTCAGCCTTGTTTTAATTTGCATCTCTTGAATAACCAATGATTTTTCATATATTATCCATTTTTATTTCATTTTTGAAGTGTATATTCATCTCAGATGCCCATTTTTGGATATGGGCTTTGAATTTTGGAGGTATGATTTAAAACAAAAAATTATATGTTGTAGATAGGTTTTTTGTTTGTTTTTTGTCTGAAACGCAGTCTGCTGTAACTGTTTCCCAGTTGATGGGTTTTCTTTTTACTCTTTTGGTGTGCAGAAGCTTTTAAAGAAGATGAGATCCCAATTGTTGCTTCTTTGAAGCATTTCCCATGCAGTTTGATTTTTGTTCATAAACTCTCTACCTACCCTTATGTCATTAAGGTTTCTATCTGCTTTCTCTTCCAAAAGATTTAGTGTCTCAGTTTTAATACTTAAGTCTTTGATCCATTCTGACTGTGGCTTTGTGCGTGGTGATAGGCTTGGGTCTATTTTAACCCTTTAGCATATGGAAAGCTAGTATTGCCAGCACCATTTATTAAAGAGGCTATCTTTCTTCCAATGAACATTTTTGGTCCCTTTGTCAAAGGGGGCTGAGTGTGGTTGTAGTTGTATCTACGTCTTCTAATGTGAGGGCTGGGGAGATGGCTCAGTGGAATAAGTGTTTCCCTGGCAACCGCAAGGGCCTGAGTTCAATCCCCAGTTCTGCCAAACAAAACAAAAAAGATGAAAAAGAAACCCATATACATACATCTTCTAATGTGTTCCATTGATCCTCAGGTCTGTGAGGTTTTTTTTGTTTGTTTTGTTTTCAGTTTGTTTTTGTTTTTGTTTTCTAATTCCATGCTAATTTTATCACATTAGATTTGTAGCATTATTTCAAGTCAGGGATTGTGATGCCTCCTGCCTTTCTTACCCAGGATTGATTTTAACATTCTGTGTCTCTTGTTATTCCAGATGAATTTTAGTAATGTGTTTTCTAGATCTGTATATACTAATGCTATTTTAATCAGGATTGCACCGGATCTGCATAACAATTTTGGGAGTATCACCATTTTCACAGTGTTGGTTCTTCCTATCCAGGAGCAAGGAATAACTTTCCATTTTCTGAAATCTTTGATCCCCTTTTTCATAGTACTATAATTTTCACTGTATAAAGTTTTTACTCCCTTTGTGAGATTGATTCCCAAAAATTTTATTTTGAGGGATGTTATTGTGAGAGGTGTGGTTTCCATCATTTCTGTCTTGGTGCATTTGTTGTTTGTGTATAGAAATGCTGTTGAGTTTTGACTGTTGACTTTGTCTCCTGCTGTGCTACTGAATTTGGTTATTAAATCTATAAGACTCTTAGTGGAATTTTAGTGTTCTATGTAGAGTATCATGTCATCTGCAAATGATGATAGTTTGACTTCTTCCTTTCCCATCAGAAGACCTCAAAACACAGCTCCTCCATCTTCAAATGAACACCCGTCACTTTCCACCACAAAACAGAAAGGGAGAGATGTAGCAAGATGCTGAAGCTCTGGGGAGAGGTAAGGAAGGTCCCAAAACAAAGCACACTTGAGGCAATACAAGCTTCATCAGTCCAGAGAGCACTAGGGTCTGAGACAATCCCAATAATCTGTTGCTATGCAAGGCTGTGTAATGTGATACTGTCAAATGCATAAATACCTCTAGAATGGTTGAGCAGTTTCCTATCTTCCCTTCTGGAGAGAGAGGATTCCACCCTACCTCAGCTTTTGTCTTTTACCTTCATTTCAAACCAAGGATTGTAATGCCTTCTACTTGGCTTTTGTTGCCCTCAGTTGCTTTTGCCATTCTAGGTCTCTTCTGATTCCAAATTAATTTTAGGAGCCTTTTCTCTAATTCTGTGAGATAGGCTATTGATATTTTGATAGGATTGCATTAAATCTATGTAAAAATTTTGTAATTATGACCATTTTCGCTACATTTGGTCTTCCTGTCTAAGAGCAAAGGATATCTTTCCATTTTCTGATATTTTTTTTTTCTTTTTCTGTATTTTAGGGAAGGGTCTACAGGGTGTTCAGGGTCTCACTACTAGATCAGACTCATAGTGATTCTCCTGTTTACAGCCTCCCAAGTGCTGGGATTACAGGTGCGAGCCACCACGCCAAATCTCATTCTTGCCCCTCTCAGTGCGCCACGGGGGCAGGGCTGGCACCGCAGCCCTGGTCTGATTTTTTTTCTTTTCAATCTCCCTTTCTCAGAGTATTCTACACTTCAGTGAAGAAATCTTTTACTTTTTTCATTAGATTGATTCCTAAGTACCAGAGTCTTTCTGCTAGTGTGAAATGTGTGGCTTTCCTAATACCCTTCTCAGTGAGTTTCTTTTTGTGTACAGGAATGCTGTGTTTTTTCAGTGTTGTCTTTGTATCTAGCTGCACTCTGAATATTAGTTATGAAATCTAGAGAAATTTTGGTAAAGTTTTTTAGGTCTTTTATGTAGAATATTATTGTGTTATGGTTTGTGTCTAGATGTCCCCCAAAGCCTCATGTGGCCATAGGATGTTTTGTTCTGTTTTGATAGCTGAATCTAAAGTGTGTGATTGATTCATAGTGGCTTATTTTAGGTGTATGCATAATGTAAGAGTATTTCAGTTAGACAGGTTTCCACCCAGATTTTAGAAGAAGGAATGGGAGGCTAGGCTGTGTGCCTCCTAGAAAAGGAGTATGTGAGGCTGTAGTTGTTAGGCTGAAGGTGCAGTGGAGACCCCAGAAGTTTGGAGAGTCCAGCAATGTAGAGTGCCTGAGGAAACTGCATGGATGGAGCAGAGTGGGCCCAAGACAGAAGCCATGGGCACTACCAGAAGTTCTATAGGCACAGAGCCACCCGAGACCTGGAGTGCAGATCTTGCCATACATTGCATCAGAAGCTGCATAGGGAACTATAGGATTTAATGTTTGCTTACTAGATTTTATACTTACTTTCCTATTCCTTTGTATCCCCTGGTTAGTAACTTGTGGAATGGAAAGGCCTATTTTGTGTCATTCAATGTTGGAAATGTTTAACTGTTTACATTTTTATAGAGATTCACAGCAAAGAATCTGCCTTAAATCTCAGAGGAGATATTTGGCTTGGACTTTTCCAAGCAATGATAAAACTGCTAGAAAATTAGCAACTCTTGGAGAGAGACTAAATGTTTTTTTTGTTTGAAGTATGTTGTGTATGGATCTTTAGCGGGGAGAGGAAGAATGCTGAGGTATGAGTCTACGTGTCTCCTGCAAAGGGTGTTTTGTTTTTGTTTTGGAGCTGGCTAAATCTACAGTGTGCAGTTGATTTGTAATGCAGCACTAGGATTAAGGGTGTTAGCATTAAAGGTAAGTATTTGCTAGATTAGTCCACTGATGGGATTGACACCACCCA
Source organism: Ctenomys sociabilis (assembly GCA_004027165.1). Classification (NCBI taxonomy): domain Eukaryota; kingdom Metazoa; phylum Chordata; class Mammalia; order Rodentia; family Ctenomyidae; genus Ctenomys; species Ctenomys sociabilis. The sequence continues at coordinate 36,188 of PVKA01013785.1, read as the reverse complement.
AATCCTGGTAAACTGGATACAGTGTACTTACAAGGAACATAAAGAGGCTTGTGTTCTCTCTTGTTGATTTTTCTATTTTGTACCACCATAAACTATTGCCCTTCTGCCATCTGCCACCCTTGCTTGCAACCAGCCAACTATAGAATGAATCCTCTATAAGCTGAGCTAAGTAAACCTTTCTTCCTTTTAGCTTTGGACACTGGGTATACATCTTGGCAGTGAGAAAAAAACATAAAACACCTTTCATCTACAAATAGCATGATAATTTAACTTCTTCCCTTTTATTTCATTCTCTTGTCTAATTGCTCTGGATAGTGTTTTTAGGACTATTCAATAACATTGCTGATAATAGTCATCCTTGTCTCGTTTCTGATTTCAGAGAGAGCTTTCAGGTTTCCTTTCCTTTTTTCCATTCCTCCATCTCAGATTCCACTTACTTTTGAGGTTTCTTCATATTTTAAAATATCTATTGTACACTTTGGATTTACTTACTCTTTCAGCTTTTCACACTGGGGAGATGATGTCTTTGTCCATGTGCATCTGTTTTATAACATTTGTGAGTACAATTCCCAGTTGCATCCATTTACCTATAAAAGAGATATCTTTGTTTGTAGCTTAAGAGTACTCCACTGTATAAAAATACCACTTTTTTTTTTAATTCCATTCCTTGATTGATGACCATTTGGGTTGTTTCTAAGACCTAGATACTACAAATTGTGCTACTATAAACATGTGTGAACATTTATCTCTGTGATACGATGTCTTTAATTCTTCTCAGAAGATACCGAGAAAAGGAAGAGCTGGGTCCAATGGGACCTCCAATTTTAGTTCTTTAAAGAATCTCCACACTGATTTCCACAAATGTTGTACCAGTCTACATTCCCATGAACAGGGCAGAAGGGTTCCTTTTTTCCCTACAGTCCATCAGCATTTCTTGAAGATAACCATTTTTTCTGGGGTGAGATGGGATCTCAGTGTTGTTTAATTTGTATCTCTAGAGTGACAGTGATGTTGAATATTTTTTAATGTATTTATTTGCTGCTTGCCTTTCTTCATCTGAGAAGTGTGTATTCATCTTAGATGCCTATTTCTAGACTGTATTTTTAAAATTCAAAGGTCTGAATTTTTAATTTTTTGTATGTTCATGATAGTAATGCTTAATCTGAGAAACTATTAGAAAACATTTTTCTTACATTGTAGATTGTTTCTTCACTCTGTTAGTGGTTTCTCTTGCTGTGGAAACTCACAACGATCCTCCTGTCTCAGACTCCCAAGTGCTAGCATTACAGGCAGGCACCACCATGCCCAGCTTTTTTTTTTTCTCTTGTCTGATTGTTCTGACTAAAGTTACTAGGACTATGTTGAATAAGAGTAGAGATACTTGACATTCTTGCTTTTTCCTGATTTTAGAGAGAAAGTTTTCAGTTTTTGCTTATTTGATATAATATTGGCTGTTGGTTTGTCATAGATGGATTTTATTAGATTGAGATAAAGACCATCCATTCCAATTTTCATTAGTATTTTTATCATAAATGGATGTTGGACTTTGTCAAAAGCTTTTCCTATCTATTGAGATGATTATATTTCCTTAGCTGTGTTAATATTATGTCCATTTATCGATTTATATATGGTGAACCATCCTTGCATTCCTGGGATAAATCCAACTTGATTGTAGTGCATAATCTTGATGATTATCAACATTGTGTTTTCCTGTATGTTACTGAGGATTTTTCCATCTATGTTCATTACAAATGCCCTGTAATTTTCTTCTTATTTTGGTCCCTTTCTAGTTTTTGTATCAGGGTAATGGAGTAATGCTTGCTTCCAGGAATGAATTTGGGAGTACTGCTTTCCTTTCAGTTTCATTAAAGAGTTTGAGAAGAGGTGGTTTTAGGTCTTCTTTATATTTCTTCTAGAATTCATCAGTTACTCCATCAAGGCCTGGTTTTTCTCAGTTGGTAGGTTTTTTTTTAATTGAAGAATAAATAGCAATGAGACAGTTTCAAAGACAAATTAACAGGACAGATTCAATAAATTAATACATTGCAAAATGTTTTTGTAATGTTTTGGTGTCATACAAGGTGCATACACGATATACTTACAGGCATTATTATAGCAGATGTCTCTAATCAGTGAATTAAAACAGTGTAACTATGTACTTATTTTTTATAGCTCAATTATATCACAGATTCAATAATTAATACTTTCTACCTTGTTATCTTCCTAGTAGTTGTCCATCGTACTAGAAGCCGACATAATATCTTGTCCAACCACTATTAGTGCAAATCTTGCTTCTCATAGAATTATGCAGAACCACAGCATATTTATCCTAACTGTACTGTTTATACACGCACATCATGATTCTTCCTTTGTATACTCCTTTCTTTTTCTGTCTACACCTGTCAAAGGTAGGCATTCCATTGTCATTAAACTAATTTAGGTGCCTGAACTCAGTGACACAATCCAACACAGTCCAGCATTCCATAATAATGGTGAGTTATCTGAAGAAGTTGTTGACTATAGCCATTTACAGTTCAACGTATTATTATGGCCCCGTGTTATATACCTCATTTTTATACTTTTCTGCTGGATGGTTAAGACCGAGATAGAACAAGACCTATATACCAAAAGATGTAGCTTTTGTTTCTGATGAGGTCAGTGAAGTCCCCTCAGGGTTTATCTTCTAATCCTGTACCTTACTGTGTAGATCTTTTGTCTGTGTCATCCATGTGGATGAGTCACAGCCAATACTTGACCAGTTTGATCTCCGTGAGAGCCTGAGAGAAAGTTTTCTCTCCATGTGACTCTCCCCAGGCACACTATAGATCATCAGTCTCTTTCCTCTGTGGCTCCATAATCTCCTTGATCAGAAAATTTGGGGCACAACTGAAGTTTCATGATATTACAGTACAGGTTCTCCTATGTCCTGAGTCTTCAGTGACCTTGAAAGGCTAGGGCCAAAATGTTGGCTGGCTTTGCGGCTCTTCTGTTTCTCCAGTTTTGATCTGTGAACTTAGGTTGTTAACCATCCAGAAGAAAAGCTGCTTAGGACCCTGCAGCATATGCCGTTCAGTTTGCCCTAACTATCTGACTCAATTGTCAGATAGTATTAGTTTATTTTAAATTTTTATATCTTCTTTGTTCAGCTTTGGTAATTCATATGCATCAGAATCTTTCCATTTCTTCTGCATTTTACATCTTAGAATAAAAGTTCTCAAAATCGGTATGCATAAAGTATGGATTTTATTGCTTCCTCTTGAATTGTTCCCTTTACAAGCATATGTCTCTTGATTGGCCTTGTCTTAAAATCCTCTTTGACTACAACTATAGTAACTATTCCTGCTTTTTTCTGAGTTCCTTTCTCACATCCTTCAACTTTATGAATTTCTTTTTGAATTAAATGTTTCTTCTATACAACATAATATTGCATCTTGCTTCTTCATCCATTATACCGCTCTATTCCTCTTAATTGGTGAATTGAGACTAATTAAACTTAACTTATCTTTGTTGTTATTTTCCTATTGTTTCTTTGTTTTCTTTGCCCTCTGTTACTTGACTTGACTGTTGGAGCCCTAAGTATTTCTTTCTAGAATGTCTTTCAGAATATATTGGAGTGCTGATTTTATCCTTATGATTTTCTTCAGATGTTGTTTGTCAAGGAAAAATCTTATTTCTCCACTGACTTTGAAAGATAGTTCTCTGGGGTGCATCAATCTGGGTTGGAAGTTGTTTGGTGGGACTTGAAACACTTCAACCTCTCCTTGTGTTAAGAAGTCTACTGTGATTCTGATAGGTTTTCCTTTATAGGTGATGTATTTCTCTTCTTCTTCTTTTGTTTTTTTTTTTTTTTTGGTCTTTTTGAGACAGGGTCTTACTATGCAGTTCAGGCTGGCCTTAAGCTCACTTTGTAGCTCAGGCTGGTCTCAAACTCACAACAATCCTCCTGCCTCAGCCTCCCAAGTTCTGGGATTACAGGCATGTGCCACCACGCCTGGCTTGTATTTCTCTTCTTAACAGCTTTTAATCTGTATTTGTGTTGAATTTCTAGAAGTTTGAGTATTGTATGCCTTTTTGTATTTTTTAACATGGATAACGACAACCCTACATAGCTCACGTATATGTATATCAAATTCTTCTTTTCATGACTGCCATTTCTTCTGTGAACAGGTTTTTTTTTTTTAAGATGCTTGCACTGCCTCCTATTTCTTCATTGATTTCAGTCAATCTTGCATTATTTTTCTTTGCATTACCTAACAGCTATTGGATTGATTTTTCTTGATTTTCTTAGTATTTTTAAGAACTCTTTTTTTTCATAATTGTTAATTTCAATCTTGTCTTCTAGATGTGATAGTATCACTTACTTTGGCTCACTGTACTGCATATACTTTCAATGGAATTTTTTTTTTTTTTTTTTTTTTGTTTTTTTTAGGGAAGGATATTCAGAGTCTCACTACTGCATCAGACTCAGTGATCCACCTGTTTACAGCCTCCCAAGTGCTGAGATTATAGGTACTCACCACCATATCCAGTCTCAATTGCCATCTCAGCATGCCCTGGGAGCAGGGCCTGCATGGCAGGCCTGGGGATCAAACTCTCAGCCTCTGTACATACTTGCAGGCCCTTTAATCTGCTGAGCTATTTTTCTGGCCCTTGGAATTTTTTTTTATGTAGAACACTTTAAATTTTAATGAACTACTGTGTCTTCAGATCTCCACAGTAATACAAAACATAGTCATTGAGGGCCAGGGAGATGGCTCATTAGAATAAGCGCTTGCCTGGCAGGCACAAGGGCCTGCATTCAATCCCTGGTTCTTAAAAAAAAAAAGTCATTGCAGAACTGGTTTAGATTGCTTAAATACCAGATACATTTTTAGTCTTCTACATAAGTGTTGGAAGTTACTTATGTTTATGTGCAATGAAGCTATTAATACTTTTCTACAGCAGTAACTGCACATCGGGAAGGCCAAGACAAACAAACCAAGGAATGGAGTCTTGCCAAACCTGCAGTGTAAAAAGACTAGGAACAGCTGCCTCCATACACATGAACGGGTTCTTTGCCATAGGAAAACCAAGTGGAGAAAGAAATGGAGATGTGTAAGAAGGTTTCTTGTTGGGAGGAAAGATGACACCCTCAGTGCACGTAATTCTCTGCTCCTTTCTGCCACGTCACATTCTTCTCCTGCACTGTCTGATGTATATAATGTTAAGTTGTCCCTGAGCAACTGCATGATGAGAGTGCAGTCTCTTAGGAGTCGTCATTCAGCGTATCAAGCTCTGCAGTGGCCTCATCAAAAGCCTTTTTAGCCAGTGTGCAGGCAAGCTCAGGGTTATTAAGGATCTCATAGTAAAATACAGAAAAGTTAAGGGCCAGCCCCAGTGAATTGGGTGTATGAGCTGCATCTCTTTCATGCTTATATCAAGAGCCTCTTGGTAAGCTCCTTGGGAATTATCTATTGTTTGTTTCTGATCATCAACACGTGCAACTTCAGCAAGACATCAGAAGTAATGTCCGTTCATTTTCAGGTAGAAAACTTTACTCTCTCGGGCTGGCCAAATAGCTCAGCGATTAAAATGCCTGCCATCAGGCCCAGGGGTCTGTGATTCGATCCCTGGGCCTGCCATGCTGGCCCCGCCCCTGGGAAGTGCTGAGATGGCAATTGAGAGAGAGTGTGGTAGCCCTGCCTATAATCCCAGCTCTTCAGAGGCTTTAAACAGGTAGATCACTACAAATCCAATCTAGTAGTGAGACCCTGAACACCCCGTAGACCGTTCCCTAAAAATAGCAAAAAGAAAAAAGAAAACTTTGCTCTCCAGATTAATTACATTGTCTATTAAATACTTGTCCAACAATTCCAGGACAGTAGTGCAGATGGACCACAGCTCCAACTCTGCTTACTCCATATAGCCCTTCAACAGCTGCAACTTCTTGTTGGGGGTGTCGGTTTTCTGCGCAATACTCGAGGTGACTTCCCAGGTGGACTGGTGCCACCCCCCCGCCACAATGTTCTTGTAGGCCACCAAGAGCAGGTTGCATTCCTCATTTGGACAGCTCGGCGCCCTGCTCACTCACTGCCTTCATGCAGGTGGCTGTGTCGTCGTAGCGCTCGGCCAGGTTGGCCTTCTGGATCAGCTCAGTCTTCTCCATGGCCCTGGTGGTTGTTGGGACCTAGAGCTGAGGGCTAGGTGAGCAAAGGAGAGCAAGGGCCCGTGCAGACTCAATGGAAATTTTAATCTCCTAGATATCTGTTTGAATCTATTTCATGGATTCCATTTTTTTCTATATTAGGAATTCATGATTACCATCATTTTCCTAAGCTCTATTTTTTAAATGGTATCTATCCTAGAGTCACTAACCATGTCTTTCCTTATGGTCACCATCTCTGTAATTATCTGAGTTCTTTCTGGTTTGATTATTTTCTAGAGCCTCATTCACCTGCTGTGTTGCTTCTGCTGTTAACACTTAAGAGCCAGGTGGATGGCTTTTGAACTGTTCCCCTTCATTGCCTCCTGGCTTTGCTTTTGGTGAGCTGAAGTCTGGGGTTGCATGTTGCTTCAAAGGCTTCTCATTGTCTTGTTTTTTTAATTCCTGGGTTGATGCTTATAAATTGCTTAACGCAGGTAGCTCTGTAGCTAGTATTTATAGCTCTGAGTAAAAGACTACTTCTCAGAGGTATCTTCCAGGTGTTAATGGCTTTTGGGTTGTGAGTCTATTGCAAGATCTTACTCCTTCAATTTACTGGGAGTGCAGAGTTTTTTCCTATTTGGCCCAGCCCCTAGTTCTTTGGCACTGGCCAATAGTAGTAACTCTTAAGCAATCTTAGTTTTGGCATACCAGGAAGAACAACTGTTTAGAGCAGGTAGGTCACCTTGGATAAAGTAGTGCAATCAGCAGTGAGAACAGCTTCAAACACAGACTAGAAAATCACAACTGTGGTAAATATTTTTACCTTTAACCTTTACATAGCTCTAAAATTGCAATTTTTTTTTTCCTTTTTATGGTACTGGAGATTTAACCTAGGGCCTCATGCATGCTAGGCAAGTAACCTAGCAATGAGATACATTCCTAGTCCTTTTAAAAATATTTTTACTTTGAGACAGGGTCTTGCTAAGTTTCTTTGGTCTCCTGAGTGGCTAGAATTATAGGAGTGTGTCATTATTTAAGCCAAACAGTTCTTTTGAGTTCTCAAATATTGATTATTTACTAATTCCTTTAGTCAATAAATATATATTATTTGTTGTACATGATAAATTTTTAAGAAATCTAGTCACTAGTGGAACCAAAGTATAGCCTCATAGGGAGATACAGTTAGGTTTAAGCTATCATGTCAAATGCTTTCTTAAAAGCTACCTGATGGCTCAGTGAAATAAGTGCTTCCCTGGCAAGCGCAAGCACCTGAGTTCAATTCCTGGTTCCATAAAAAAAAAGCTACCTGAAATGAATGCAAAATAAATAGTGCAGTAATACTTCAATCACCATCACAGCCAAGTGCTTTAGACTTCATTTCCTTACTGATGATCATTTCTAACTCTGCCTAATCTGAGGTGCTGCTGAATCTATGGCCTTTCACAAAGAACATCTTCTTAGGTATTTCAATATAAAAAGTAGTTTGTTTCTCTCTGTCCCCGGAAATTTTATATTCCTCCTTCTGATCTTTTTAAATGTGTAGTGCTTATTGTGGTACCTTGAAAGCACAGAGAATAATAATGTCATCATCTCCTTCATTTTATCTACTCAACTTCTATTAGAGTAATTTGGCAAGCACGCTAAGTTTGAAAGTATTATAATGTGTTTTTTGCCTTTGTGTTTCCTACTTTACCAGAGGCACTCATTTATGTTGAGAGGCTTACAGTATTACAGCAAAGACAAAAGGAAGAAATATGCAGCATTTGAATTTACAGCAAAATACAAACACAGGAGCTTGACTTCATCACTTAAGACTAGATTTTCTAATTTTCTTAGGTTCCAGTTAACATGAAAGCCACTAGTAGTGAGGACTCAGGTAAAAAAGATGAATTCTCTGCCACAGATGAAGAATGGACAGACAAGCATAAAGGAAAGTACATAGAAGCTGGTAACTTGTCACCACTATCCCTAGAGCTGGGTAAGAGGACCCCATTCTGGCACTTGTCCCCACAAGATGAAGAATCACTAAGGTCCTTCCTCCTTTAATTTATGGATGTCAGGTATTGTGTTCTAGTCATGAAGAAACAACTAAGACACTGTTCCAGCTTACTTCCCAGGCCTTCATGTCTTCTTACCTGGCTCTTTTTTGGACTGTGGTGTCAGGTATCTGAAGGTTCAAAGTGGGATGAAGGAGAACTATTTGGTGGAGCTGCAGGTGACATGGAACTTGAACAGAAGGACTAGGATTGCTCCACAAGTGTAAGGAGAGCCTCTCAAGGGGAGGGAAGAAGGCTGGCTGTGGATTGGTAACCCTGAGGCCAACATTTACACATCATCTACAGCTGACTTTTCAGCCTCAGCCCCTCTTGATGAAATTGAAAGGGTAAAGTTGGTGGGAAGAGAAGGCTGGGCACATACCATGACCAAAGATCACCTTGCTCATGCTGGACAGTACAAGGAAGCTTTGTGCTCCAGTGGAGAGGGTATATTCAGGTAGGCGAGAACAGGAGATTGAGCTGGTGTGACAGAATCACAACTTCCTCAACCCCAAGAAGGGAAAGTGGGTATTAAATTCTGTGAATATCCCTGGTGACTTGAAGCTAAAGCTGGCAAGCTGGCAAGCTCTGGAAAAATCTTTTCCTCTCATTCTGCTTCAGCCCACAGCAGACACTGAGGTATGGCTAGAAATGTAAAATGCAATTACTTTTGAATATGTATCACTCAGTTAGTTTCTGTGACCTGCTATAATTATGAAACTATATTTGTCAGTCTAGAGAAACAACTTGATAGTTTGATATGCATCTTAAATATTATACATGTGGTATGTGGGTTGGCCCAGCGATCGTATTCTTCAAGCATCCTAGAGGAACAGAGTTCCTAAGAGAAACAGAGTTTTGGTTTCCTTCCTGTCCAGGGTGGCTTAATAGCATCAGGTAGAGGGGGAAGTAACTAAAATCATAACTGTGCTTCAGGCATGAAGAACATCTATGAGTTCTACAGACATATCTTTGAGGAAGATACAAGATGGAGTAGGTAGGGCTGGCCTGATTTTGTAGCAGACTAAAGAACCTGCTTCGGCAGAATGCAGTGGCTGGGGTTTGATCCCTGGGGTGCCATGGTGGCCCCACCTGTGAGGCATGCTGAGAGGGTGAATGAAACTGAGCATGGTGGCATACACCTATAATTCCAGCACTTGGGAAGCTGAAAACAGGAGAATCACTGTGTGTCTTATCTACACAGTGAGACCCTGAAGACCTTGTAGATCCTGCCCTAAATACAGGGAAAAAAAAAAAAAAAGGTGCAGTTGCTAGCATCATTTGGATTGAAGAAAGTATGGGACTGTTTATTGAAGAACAATTCACAATAGCTAAGCTATGGCACAGCTTGGGTGCCCATGGGCAGAAGAATGAAGAAATAACAGGAGTGCCAGGCATGGGGGAGCACTCCTGTAATTCCAGCATTCTGGGACACTTAGGTAGGAAGATCACAAGTTAGAGCAGGTCTGGGAGATAGCTCAATGGTCTAAACACTGGCCTGGCAAGTGCAAGGATCTGGGTTTGATTTTTGGTACCACATGTCCTCCCAGCCTAGGAACCCTGGGTGAGCCATGCTGACCACCCAAAACTAGGCATGGTGGCACATGCCTGTAATCCCAGCATTGAGGTTGGGACAGTAGGATCACATATAGTGAAGCCCTGTACCAAATAACTTTTTAAAATATATTAATTTTGAAATATTATAGACATTTCACTACTTCTCCTACTCAAGCTTTTGTTGTTGTTGTTGTTGTTGTTGTTGTTTTGTTTTTCAAGCTTTTTTCCCTTAGGTCAGTAATTAGTTCTCAGATTTCATCAACATCAGAACTAGATAGAGGGCTTCTGAAAACTCAATCAGAAAAAGGGTATTCTGCAACCAGCTATCATTTGTGGATATTCTAGTGTCATAATCAATTGCTGAAATGTAAATGACAAGATGGACACTTTAACACTCTAGAGGACAGATGAGAAGACAGTGCAGTGTTGATGAACAGAGAAATCGTCTCTTCAAGATTTGGGGTCCAGATGCTGAAATACAACAATGTGAAGAAGGGAGAAGGAAAGTGGATTCCAAGAACCGGCAGGAATCTGAGTCAAGAATTGAAGCCAATGCAGAGAGCCTAGAAAGAGGCACCAGTGCAGAAGAAGGTGGCAGATGGTGCTTTCTCCCTGAACCCTGACTCACTGCAGGGGAAGCACAACTCTAACCTGCAGAGGCATGGTGATTCTTGGGGCCCCAGAGGCCTCTGTGGAGAAACATACAAGAGGAATACACTAGTGCACCCAGTGACCTGTAGTGGGTGGTGAGTTATTTGGGTTCAGAAATTCCTCAGGAGAGGGAGAGATTGGCTGGTAGCCATTTCACAGCAGCGCCCCCACCTCCAAGCATGGAACTCAGAGTAACTGTGGGCTGGCTCCATAGAGTGGCTCCCACTGTGAAGGTGAGGCAGAACAGATTTCAGGACCAAAGCAGGTCAAGTAGTGAAGTTCAGACTGGCAAGAGGCATATAGAGTCTTACAGGCTGAACAAATTAGGGGTCCAGCCTCCCAGCTAGAAACCAGCCTGAATTTCAGTGGGACTAAATGATGGGATTATCCACTACTTGCCTCAAGCTGGTAAGTAGGAATTGAGGAATTTGCATCTGGTAGCCCTTAAACTAGACCCACTTTTAGGTGGCATTTACTTGGGATAAGCCAGTGTTTAAATATATATTTATTTTAGAAAATTAATTCATTTCTGTATAAATAATTTGTTACTGATTCTTTTATTTATTTATTTATTTAATGTATTTGGTATAGGGTCACACTATGAAGCTTGGACTCACAGTGATCCTCCTGCTTTCAGCTTCGCCAGCCCTGGGATCACAGTTGTGCACCACCATGCCTGGGTCTCCGTAGCAGCTCAGCACACCTGGGGCCAGGGCACAGCACATGGTGCTGGGGATCAAACCCCCATTCCTATGTTGTTACTCATTCTGAAAAAACTATCTCTAGAGTCAACCAGTTGCCATAGTTGGAGAGAGAATGTTCTCTTTCTCAGCAAAAGTCTCAGTTCATAAATGTAAAAGCAGTGAAGGTGTTAGGAAATAAGTACATTGCAAATGCTAATAGATTGCATACAACTATTATCAATGAATACTGTAACTGGGAGGAAAAATGCTGGCAGAAAACTTCACAATGGAAGGCTCAAGCTGCCACCAGCTGAGTCCACTGATCAGTCCCAGCATCTAATGTCACATGATGTTAGGAATATACTAGGACATTGCTTGCCTCCTGACAAAATGCAACGTGAAATGCAAAATATCATCCATGAAGTATTTTTACTAAGACGATTGAGGCTGAACCTAATCAACCCACTAGTTATAACTTTCTAGATCTGAGAAGTGATATTGAAACAAGTAAAATGATACAACAAAGAAGCAACCAGCCATGCTCAGAAAAGGAAACAGCTGAAAGACAAGTATGGCTTCTTCAACAAGTTAATGGTGCAAAGAAAATGGAGAAGGATAAGGTAAATTATCTAGATTAAAAGAAATATAAAAGATAGTGCTTTCCAGCTTGGGCCCGGCAAATGGCTCCCACAAAGGAAGATGGTGAGAAGAAGAAGGGCCGTTCTGCCACCAACGAGGTGGTGACCCAAGAATGCACAATCGACATTCACAAGCACATCCACAGAGTAGGCTTCACAAAGCGCACTCCTCGGGCACTTAAGGAGATCCAGAAGTTTGCCACGAAGGAGACGGGGACTCCAGACATGCGCATCAACACCAGGCTCAACAAAACTGTCTGGGCCAAAGGAATAAGGAATGTTTCATACCGTGTCCAGGAAGCAGAGTGAGGATGAGGAGTCACCAAACAAGCCCTGTACATTGGTAACCTGCATCCCTGTTACCACTTTCAAATAATCTCCAGACAGTGAACGTGGACAAGAACTAACTTGGAAATAAAGTTACAGAACTTCCAAAAAACAGAAGAAGAAGAAGAAGAAGAAGGATAAGGAGAAGAGAAGAAGAACAAGGACAAGAAGAACAAGAACAAGAAGAAACAAAGAAAAAGGGGCCAGGGAGATGGTTCAGTGGAATAAGCGCTCAAGCGCAAGGGCCTGAGTTCAATCCCTGGTTCTACCAAAAAAAAAAAAAAAAAAAAAAAAAGAAAGGAAGGAAGGAAGGAAGGAAAGAAAGTAGCAATCAGGGCTGGCTCAGTAGAAGGCAAGCACAAGGGCCTGAGTTCAATCCCCAGTTCTGCAAAAATAAAAAAGAAAAAGATAGAAATCAAATGCAACTGGTGGGTTTTAATTTGACCAAGCTAACCTTTAAGATATTACTAATTTAGGGAAATTGGATACATGTTAGCTGACTATGTTCATGTATTTAGAACAGGATCTATACTGTCTCACTACACAGATGGGACTTGTAATGATTCTACTGTTTTCAGCCTTCCAAGTGCTAGAATTACAGGTGAGAGCCACCATGCCCAGTCTGCATGTTAGCTGATTTTAAATAATTATTTTGTCTTGTTCTGTTTTGTGAGATAGGATCTATGTAGTGTAGACTGGCCTTGAACTCACTGTGTAGCCCAGGCTAGCCCCAAACTCACAGTGGGATTCTCCTGGCTAAGACTGCTGAGTGCTGGTACCATCATACCCAGCATAAAGTATTATTTTTAATTTGTTAGTTGTAATAATAATTTGTTGTATTAGAAAAGTTCCTAGGTCTGGGGAGATAGTTCAGTGACTTAAGTGCCTGCTTGGCAAGTGCAAGGTCCAGAGTTCTATCCCTGGTACTGTAAAAAAAACAAGACAAGACAAACAAAAAAAAAAGAATTTTCTCACATTTTAAAGCTATCAAGTGAAGAGGCTAAGGAGATAGCTCAGTGGTTTAAGCGCCTGCCCGGCAAGCATAAAGTTCCAAGTTCGATCCTTGGTACCACAAAAGGAAAAAAAAAAAAAAAAAAAAAAAGGCTATCCAGTGAAGATATCTTAAGATCATAGAATTAGGAGAGAGAAAGAGTGACCAAATATTGTTAATGTTCTGAAGTCAAGTTTCATAGAAAATCAGCATGCCATTGTCTTTGAAAACTCTGATATTAAAAATAACTGCTATTTTGAATGTTTTAGATTGCAAACCTTCATATTCAGGTACTGCTTCTCTGGATTTGGTACATGACTGCCTCATATTTCCATTACCTGGTGAGCCTCTAAAGGCATATAAGTTTTTATAACAGCATAGCGCTGAACTAATTTTTCTAAACATCTATTTATACAATAAGAAGCATGTTTCATTAGAATGTCTCAAGAAGCCTATGAAACACATAGATTTTGAGGCCTTACCTCTACAGTTTTTACCTTCATTCACAAGGCTATGATGAAAACAGGCTCTTTTTCTCTGTGTGCTCTGTGAGTCTGTTGTACTGAGAGACCAGGTTTAGAACTCAGTGTGTTAAATAATTCATAAAGTTCCTTCTTGCATGGAAAGTACATGGTCTTTCAGCAACTTTAATAAGTGTAATATGTCTCTTAAGCAGTGGTTTGAATGTTGTCTTTCGGAGGTAGTTATGTTTCTAACAAAATAGTCTTTTGCCTGGGAGGCTGATCAGTTATAGGGAGACTGAAGACTTTATTGAAAAAAAAACAACCTAGCAGCTGTTGACTTTATACCTCACAAAGTCATACTAGGTCATACCTAACATCATGCTTTTGATGAAAACATAATTGTTATGCTTTTGTTCATAAACATAATGTGTTTTCTGTTAATTATTGTACTGAAAACATATTCCTATATCCCTCATCGATGAAAGCTAAAATGTAAGGAGTTCTAAATACAGACCTACTGGTCTTAGATAGAAAATGAGATTTAGAAAGCATTGCTTTTAAGTCTTTTTGAACAAGACAGCTGTCCACTTGCAGGAGAGGAGGTGAAGTACAGAATGCCAGAGCTCTAAACTCAAATTATTTCAGCTGTCATTTGTACAACAGTCACTACCAATATAACTTTAGAGGCTAAATAAGCTTAGAGAGTTGGCTCCAATTTTTAAAATGAGGTTTTGTGTAAGTGAGAGATGAGTGCAGGCCAGGGTGTAACTGTTGAATGTTTAATACTCATAGTATTTATGGAAGACAATAATGCCTTTTCCATGCTTATAAATATATAATAGCATAATGGAAGCTCTCCATTAAGTGTTACTAGTCTAGAGAGAACATACCTGGAAGGTGCTTATCTTCACAGCTCTACAACATTCTAATGTGTGGGTGCAGGCAGAAGATGGAGAGAGGGCACCAACAAGGATGTTTGACCAACAAAGATGTACTCAAAGGAAATGTCTCCCCCCTGTCACAAGTTCCTTTTTATTTTGTAAAGCTGTATCTCATTTCAAGTGTTTCACTATTGTCTGAAGAAAGGGCAGAAATTATCAACTGAAGAAATTGGAGAAAATTTTCATGTAATTACAGGGAATTTCATTTTTCAAAGATTGATTTCCTTAGGAACAAACTAGGTAGTTTAGCAGCCTGGATTTCAACTTCAGGAGACCTATCTTATCCCTTTAAGTATACAGTGCAAGAGTTTTAATACTTGATGACCAAGGAGGAAACAGATTACACAAACTGGCAGAAGAAAAGGCAAAATTTAGTCCGCAGATCAGAAAAAAATTAAATAGCATAAAATGTGTACTATTGGCAAGAAAATTCCCTCCTATACCAACTCTAACCACCTGCCTGCTTTTCCCAATCCTACTGTCCAAAGGTAAATAATATTATGGTACCAGTATATATTTATACATGTACACTTAGATACAGTGATAAGATCAGCCAACTCTGCAGAAACCCAAAGTTCCATTCACTTCATGTAGTCTGGCATTTCACTATTCCAGAAATCCATCCCTATTTATTAAGAAAAATGGCCAGATTAATCATCTTTGTCATCTTTTGAGAAAGCACAAAGGAAAACAAAATAACTTATAAAGCATGTAAAATAATAATTAAGCAACAATTCTGAAAGCCATAAAATAGGATTTTTATTTTTTAGTTCTACCCCTTTTTCACTGCCACCAAATAACAGTCTTTTCCTAGGGCCGGCTAGATAGCTCAGTGGACTAAAGTGCCTGCTTAGAACAAATCATCTGGGGTCTCTCCCCATGCCAGCCCCCCTAAAAGCCCCCTGAGACAGCGATTGAGCCTGGGTGTGGTGGCATGCATCTGTAAACCCAGCGCTTGGGAGGCTGAAAACAGGAGAATCGCTATGAGTCAGATCTTCATAGTGAGACCCCATCAACCCTGTAGACTGTAGACCCTATATTAAATACAAAAAAAAAAAAAAAAAAAAGTCTTTTCCTTAAAGCCCCGAGAGAGCTGGGCAACTTCAAAGGCACCAAAGCTTGAGATGAAGCAAGTCACACCCCAGAGCTAAGCTGGAGCCAAGACATCAGTTGCTAAGTGCTCACTGCTGAGAAGGCTCAGGTCATGCTGACAGGAAGTACCAGGCATTTGGGAAACTGTATGCCCCCCAAAAGGCCAGATTATGGTTCTGACAATGCAGAGTGGGTGAGCTGTACCAGGATGCTTCTCTACCACATTCACACCATTAGCCATGTTGGAAGGGTTATTGTTAGGGCCCCACATGCCATCTTGGAGGTGGCTTTGGGGCAGAATCCCCCTTCCCAAGGCTCTCACTGGGGCATGTCTGACCTACACCCTTTCTCTCATTGGGCTAAAAGTTTCTCATTTTAGCAGATCGGTAATGCATTCCAGATACTGGAATTTGTAATTATTTGCCTCGGTGGGATCTGTAGATCACACCTGTTTGTAGCAGCGGTGGCAGTAGCACTTCACACTAAGACAGCTGACTCTCTAGTCCCATCCTAGATCTATGAAACCAGCACCCATATTTTTTATAAGACCAGAAGTGAGGAGTAAGAACATTTGAATTTACAAAGTGTTGGTCTGCAGGGTAACATCTACCCCCACTCCAATGGAGCAGTGTCCTTGGAGTCCTGGAAACTTTAGCCAGAGCAATTAGGGCAGGGAAAGAAATAAAATGAATAACAGGGACTGAGGAAATGGCTCAGTAGAATAAGCGCTTCTCTGGCAAGTGTAAAGGCCTGAGTTCAATGCCTGGTTCCACCAAAAAAAAAAAAAAAAAAAAAAAAAGAATAACAATATGAAATGAATGGAATGATTCTCTACATAGAAGACCACAAAAACTCCACCAAAAGACTTACAGATTTCATAAGCAAATTCAGTAGCATAGCTGGATACAAAGTCAACACTAAAAAGTCAATGCCTTCCTTATACACAACAAGTTCACTGAGAGAAATTAGGGAAAAACATCTTTCACAGTAGCATCCAAAACAAATATCTGGTAATCAATCCAATAAAGGAAGTATATTAACCTTTAAAAGGAGATTAAAGAAGGTATCATAAAATGGAAAAACATCACTTGTTCTTAGATAGAAAGAACTAATATAGTGAAAATGGCCATACTTGTAAAACCATTATGCAGTTTAATACAATTCTTATCAAAATTTCAATAGCATATCTCACAGAATTAGAGAAAGGACCCTAAAATTCATTTGAAACTAGAATAGACTTCAAATAGCAAAGATAATTGTGGGCAACAAAGGCAAGACAAGAGTATCACAATCTTTGACTTGAAATTATACTACAAAGCCACTGTGATTTAAAAAAAAAAAAAAAAAAAAAAAGACCAGCATGGTATGGGGGAAAAAAGACCCAAGCATCAATGGAACAGATTAGAAAATGCAGAAACAACTCCAGGCGTACTTAGCCACCTTATCTTTCACAAAGGTGACAACAGTTTCTTTAGTAGGAGAAAGCTAACCTCTTTAATAGATAGTGCTGGAAAAACTAGCTTCGCACATGCCAAAGATTAAAATTGGACCTGTAACTTTCACTATGCACTAACCTACATTTGAAATGGATTGAAAATTTGAATATTAAAAAAGAAACATTAAATCCTATAGAAGGTAAGGTAGGTAAAAGTCTTGAAGACATTGGTGTAAGCAAAGAATTTATGAATAAAACACCAGTTGCATAAGAACTATCACAAAGAATCAACAATTCATATCTCATCTTATTAGAAACCTTTTGCACAGCAAGAGAAACCACTAACAGAATGAAGAAAGAGCCTACTGTGTAGGAAAAATTTTTACCAGCTATTCCTCCGGTAAAAGATTACTATCAAGAACATATAAAGAACAGACCTTCTGAATTTAAAGTCCCAATCCAAAATGGGCATCTGAGGTGAATGAACACATCTCAGATGAAAAAGGAAAGCAGCAAATATGTACATGAAAAAATGTTCAACATCTCTGGTTTTTCAAGAAATGCAAATTTAAACAATGAGATTCCATCTTTCCTAGAAAAGAACGGCTGTTACCTAGAATCAGCCAGAAGTCCTACCCACCAGGTCATGTGTGATTGCCCTCTCCAGCCCTCTTGTGGTGAAGTACTGTGTGGCCCTGAAGGCCTTGTGCCCTAGCCTTGTACTTTCACAGGTAATTCCCCTCTCCTGTCCTTCTAAACTTTTCTGTTTCAATTCTCAACTGAAAATGAAAGCTTCATCTCCCGCAGCAGACTGAGTCTGAATGCAACGGTCCACGTTAAAGCCTTACGCCCTCCCTGTTGCTCCCTAGCTCTTGATTCTGTGCATCTTAGCGTATGTATCATATTATGCCACAGTTCTCTTATTGGGCAACTGAATCAGGAAATTTTGCGGGCTATTTCTCCCATTTTATAAATATTGTGTATATTTTTAAATCCTTTCAAAACAGTTCAGTGTGTGCTACTCTGATTTGTAGTCAGTTTTATAAACTTCAGCATAACATCTAAACTTATTCTTTTTCTTTTTGAGACAGGCCGGCCTTGAGCTCACTGTGTAGCCAGGCTGGCCTCAGACTTACAGTGAGCCTCTTGCTTCAGCCTCCTGAGTGCTGATATTAAAGGTGTACACTACCACATCTGGCTAAACTCATTTTTTTGTCCCTCATGTCAAATCTGAAATTACAATCTATTTTTCAAGGTTTGGTGTATTTTAGTAGTAATGGAGCTGGGGAGATAGCTCAGTAGCATAAGCACTTGCCTGGCATGTGTAAGGTCCTGAGTT
Source organism: Ctenomys sociabilis (assembly GCA_004027165.1). Classification (NCBI taxonomy): domain Eukaryota; kingdom Metazoa; phylum Chordata; class Mammalia; order Rodentia; family Ctenomyidae; genus Ctenomys; species Ctenomys sociabilis. The sequence continues at coordinate 17,910 of PVKA01013785.1, read as the reverse complement.
TGATCCCCGGTACCACAAAAAAAAATCATAATAATGAAGTTACTACAAAAAAGAAATTAACCATGTCAAAAAAAACATGTCAAAAGAAAAACATCTTCTGATATGGTCATTGGCTACTAAACCACATTTTTAAAAATTTTATTTATTTATTTATTCATTCATTCATTTATCTGATCCTCCTGTCTCAGCCTCCCCAGTGCTGGATTACAGACATGCACCACCACACCTGGTTCTGGTGCACATACGGTGCACCCACGGTTCCTGGTATGGCATGCGGTACCAGGAATTAAACCCGGGTCGTTCTGCTTGCCAGGAAGGTGCTTGGGATGCCAAGCTATCTATCTCCCCAGCCATAAAATCACATTCTTTCCAAAAAATGTACATGCCTGTGTATTGATCACTCACTGTTTCTTCCTAGAGAATTCTTCCCCACTTCTATCTCATTTATGCCTACTTTAAAAATCATGCTACACTCATAGTAGTTATCTGGCTAGCTGGCTGACTATGACCACTTGGTAGGCCTGCCAACCGCCAGATTGTGTTTCTTAAAGTCATATTATATCCTTTTCCTTCCTCAAGCATTATAAACTTACTTCACACATACCTTTTTTTATTAGTGCATTTAATTATACAGCATAATGGGATTCACTCTGGCATTTTCATAGAGCATATAACGTGTTTTGATCATACCCATCCCTCACTTTTGCAGTCTCTAATTTTGTGTTGCCTCTTCCCCTACTAGATTCTGTAAGGAGAGAAAAACACTTCCTTTCTGTCTTCTCCTATGTGCTGGGGCCAATGCATGGGTGCTGAGAAGGCTCATAAGTGAAGATGTTATAAAGGACCACTTCCCCCCCCATGGCTCAGCAGATTTGGTGCTTTGCAACCTGTGAGGATACCCTGGTGCTGAGAAAGTGGAGCAGGTGGTTTCTCTTTGGGGTTCGGACAGTGGCCATGAAGGATGTTGGTGCTCAGAATATGGTGTGGAGTCTTGAGAGAAGGAGCTTGTAGCACGAGAGCAGAAGGCAGGGGTGCAGTAAACAGAAGCAGAAGGGGACACACAGGCAGGGGCTGCGCTCTTCAGAAAGTGACATGGAAAGGGCATGTGTAATTCAAACTGTGGAGAAGAAAACTTAAGAAAGCCCAGGGCCAAAGAGCTTGCTTGCTTGTAATTCCAGTTTATAGGCAAAGCAAAGTCAAAAGGAGTTCAAGGCCACCCTAGACAATATAGTAAGAACTCGTCACAAAAACAAAACAGAACAAGAAAAAGAAAGAAAGAAAGAAAGAAAGAAAGAAAGAAAGAAAGAAAGAAAGAAAGAAAGAAAGAAAGAAAGAAAGAAAGAAAGAAAGGGCACAGATAACTGCTCTGGAGTCTCTAGACTGGAAATTTGCTTTTCTAATGCAGTGAATATTAAAGAAGGGAAAATAATCTCTCTTTCTGGCAGCATGGGCATTGTGTGGTGCCTCTGAGGCCTGAAGGCCTATAGATAGTATGGATTATTAAATCTGTCAAGGGAGAAAAAGGGCTGGTTTGTCTCCCAGATGTGGTTCACACCTGAACCATCACAGGTTATGAAAGACCGCCATTAATCTCCTAGGTCTAGTAATCCTAACATTATAAACAGACATGGCTGTCCCTACTCTCCTGGGAGAGCCAACATGTTTTACAGTCCAGAGAACACTGCACAAATCTCCCTCCCCATTCATACCTCAGAGACACAGGAGGAAGCCAAGCTGCTTAGACTGCGGACTTTACTACTGGGGTATATCAAAGCCCTTTCATGTTCTCACAAAAACTGGACCACTGAATGTAAGATTCATGCCCTGCCAAGAAAGCGGGCTTTAGTGTAGTTCTACTGCTAGTACCAAGCAAGCTTTCAAAAGAGTCTTCGCTTTTGAAAGAGTTTTCTTGATGCTGTGAGAAATCAGAAGCAGCATGGCTTTATAGAAGTGAGCACATTTTCCCTATCCAGGTTTCACCTGTACCCCAGGCTTAGATTCTCCCTAAGGCTGTATAACCACCTCCCTCTTGGTGTCACACTCCTCCCTGGCTTCCTCAGCACCCCTCACACACCTGCCATAGCATATTGCTTCTTCTGTTAAAATTGTGTACAAATATATTTGTTTCTCCCCAACTAAGCTGCATCGTCCTCGAGCAGGGAACTAACCCTTCCTGTTTTAGATTCTTGGTGCATGTAGGTACTAGTTAATAATTGTTTAATTGAATATATCTGAATTCACGCATGGTGTTTTCTTGCCCAGCCTTCAACAGCACTGGGAGAGGTGAACAATAAGGGCTCCACACCCACCCAGCTACGCTTCACCATGGTGACCTTGAGCAAGCCATTTCCTATGCCAGCCCTCATTTATGGATAGCACAGGAGTCATAAAGGTTCCCACCTAGACCAGTAGAAACAATAAAAGCCAATGTGTACTTGCTTATAAAGCACCCAAAACCCTTTAGGGAAGAGGAGAGGGTGTTTAAGGTTTCTATAAAAAGAGGGCAGTGTATTAGCCAGCTGAGTAGAATGTTACAAGTAGGAAAGGACGACACCACAGAGCCCCTGGCTTTTACTTTTAATCAACATTTTACTTTAGAACAATTTTAGATTTACCAAAAAATTCCCGGCCTTCACCAAATGATCTGTATCCAGTTTCCTTATTTCTAACTTTCTGCAGTAGTATGGTTTATTGTCACAGTAAACAAGCCAGCCATCGTGATTAACACTGTGTCATGTTTAGCTATATTCAGATTTTCTTAGGTTTCACCAGGTATTCTTTTTCTGTTCCAGGACCCCATCCAGGATACTGTGTTACATTTAGTCATCACATTTCCTTTTGGCTGTGACAGTTTCTAAGAACTTTCTTGTTCCTGATGGCTGACTGCTTTGGGGAACACCAATCAGGTGTTTTATAGATTGCTCCTCAATTGGGACTTATCTGACATTTTGCTCATGTTTAGATTGGGATTATTGGTTTTGAGAGGGATAATAGAAATGAAAGGAATTTTTCTATCTTTTTGATTTTTAAAATCTTGTGTTAATTCTTCCCACTCCATCCCTCCAAAAGCTGTATTTATGTTGACTGTGCCTGATAGGATTAAGGAAAGAAGTCAGGATTCCAATTATGTGCTATGGAAAGTTACGCTTACCCAAGTAGCTATGGAATTCTCAAAGAAAAGAACAATCTCAAGAGCCAGCCTTCGACTCAAAGGCTGGAGGTCCTCCAAACTTTCAGTAATGAGCTGAGAGGGAAGGAAGGCCCAACTAGAGCAGCAGGGCTACCCAACAGAAAACAGAACAACAGTGAGCTGACTAGTAGAAGGTAATCCATGTGAGTAATAAATGACTGAACTGTTGAATAATTGTGCTAAAAACATGACCACAACCAAAGGCAGCTGGGCAGAGGACACACACAGGCCCCCTGAGTGGCTGTGGCTTGAAAAGTTAGGCAGAAAATGGAGTCAGAATATTGGTCTGGGGAAAGAAGAGGCTGAGCTCTCTTCTGGTTCCTGCCACTTCGTCCTCTGATGAGTTTAGATTCCACTGTGTGAGTCTCAGGGTGACTGAACAATGCATGTGATAGAACCTGGCTCTTAGAGTCGAGGGGAATTAAAGGAGAGGATATAGGGCAGGGCTCAGAGTGGTGCCTCAGCCACGGAGAGGGCTCATTATGCCCTAGCTGTTGTCATTGTGTTGATGCTAAGATTGGAGGGGAGCTGATCTGAGAGGCATGCTAAAGGAGGAAGCATACCAACATTAAAAACTTAACGTTCAGAAGGCTTAACAATAAGATAGGTAGAAAAAACCGTTCTGATTTCTTGAGAAAATTCAGGAAACTTTGATTTAAAAAAATAGAAAGTTACAACCCACATCCAACTGCTGACAGGTGGAATCAATCACTGTGAAAAATGCAGAAGCTCAGAACGTGTCTGCTGGGAACATGGCTGAGTTTCAGCTCTTTGTATTTTCTGCCTTGAGATTTACATTTTGAATCATATTTGAAAGGCAATTACCCAGAGATAAGCATGCTGCAGGGTCCAAGGGCATGAAACAGATCTGGGCCAACTTGGCCCTCACAGCAACGTGCACTTGGACTTTGGCTATGGAGCCAGCCAGGTAGTCAGCCGCCAATATGTGCAAGCTTCAGTATTCACTTTCATTTCTGCATAAGGATCAGAGCAACATGGGTCTGTGAAAACGCTGTCATGTGTGTTCTCTTAAGCTCCCTGGCCAAGTTTCCAACTCTGAAGAAGGTGGTGAGGAACAATTCCAGTGAATTTTCCTCTTCACACATCTGCTATGTTTCTTCTCCAAGCATTGTATTACAGGTTGACACATGAGTAACAAAAGCAGAGAGGGTTCACTGAGTTCACTGTTTCTGTTGGCTATAATTCTAAACTCCTTATAAGCATTGACTCATTTGATTCTTGTAATTAGTCTACGTCACTGCTGACTCTGAGTCAATGGTGCTGTTACTGTGCTTATTTCAGAAAAAGTAAATTGAGGTACAAAGAAGTCAAATTAATTATTAAAAAGTCAAATGACTATCATTTGGCTATATGATTTTGGGCTAGATTTGGCTTTATATGATAATAACATGGTTTAAATAGGTTATATTGTTCTATAGTCAGGGTTTGCAAGGGAAACAGTTTAATACAGACACATACATTATAGAATTATTTAATAATACCTGCCAAACAGCCAAGTACAAAAGAGTGCAGGAAATCTGTCCACATATACTAAAATCTACAGACTCCAGGTGAGGGTCTGGGTCCCACAGCAGTGTCATGCATGAGTCCAGCTGAAGGCCTAGGGCCCACAGCAATGTCTCATGCAAGTCTATTCTGTGGCTCTGCACTGGGAGGGCCAGAGGTCAGTGGTGGAAGCAAGAAAGTCTGTGTGAGCCAGGAAGCAATGCCAAAGTAAGAGTCAGAGCTGCCCCCAAAATAATGGCAGCCATCCTCAGCAACAGCGAGGTCCTAAGCTCTTTCAATGATGAGAACAGCTGGGTTCATATCAGGAAAGCCAGGATGACAAGCTCCCCCCAAAGAGCCAAGAGCGCCTGCCCTTCCTCTCCAGTTCTCCTTTTTATGGACTTGGCCACAATCTTCAGGTGGGCCCTCTACACCCAGCACTGGGTGGGAGGGAGAAAATCAGAGCCAGAGGTACTATTTCACTCTCTACATCCAAGCTCCTATTTCTTCCTTCCCTAGTCTTAGTACATTAGCATCCTCAGGTCTCCTCAGTAGGCCTAGGCCAAGAACTGCAGCTGGAGTGCCAGATACCACAATGATGTATCAAGTAGAAGGGAAGAGAAATGAGGCGACTGTGGCTTTCCTGAAGGCTCTCAGGTTCTGTAACAATGGAGGATGAACATGCACCCTAAGGAGCAGCAGGTTTCCCTTATTCACATTTTTTTATAATCGATGAAATTCTGTTCCAGCTAAAATAGTTGTTTAGACTTTTAACAATCAAAATTAAAATAAAGAAATGAACAAATTTTCCTTATTTATATTCTGAAATTTTGATATGAAGATTCTTTCTCCCAAGACAATATTTTCAATTTATTTTTCATAGTAAATGTCCAATATGAAAGCATTCATTTTGTTTTGCTTTGTTTTTGGTACTGGGTATCGAACTCAGGATCTTGTGCTTACTAGCCAGGCATTAAGCCACTGTGGTGTCTCCCTTTTATATGTATTTTAAGAGAAAAAATATTTAAGTCAAATGTTGGTAGAGTTGCCAGGGATGATGGTGCACTCTGGAGACTGAGGCAGGATGATCTCCATGAATTGGAGGCCAGTGTGAGCTACATAAGCAAGTTCAAAACCTGCCTGTACTACATAGAGAGACCCTATGACAAAGAGGAAAAAAAGTCAAACATTTAAAGAGTTTTTTAAAGAGCTCTCACTAATCTCTTGTTGCCTAGGCTGATCCCAAACTCCTAAGCTCTTGTGATCCTCTTTCCTCAGCTTCCCAATAGTTGGAACTGTAGACTCATGCCATCACGCCCAGTTTAATTTCTTAAATTATACAGTGGATCCCAGACATTTGCACCAATTACATTCCTAGAGCACCCACAAATTGTAAAAAAATGCAAATTTCAGATGTGATCAGAAAAATGTCATCTTTATAGTTTAAAGCCTAGATGTACTAGGTTTCCTGCAGTTATGTAGTTTAATTTAATAAATTACTATATTAAGAAAGCCTTAGCCAAGTGTAGCATCGCAAGTGTAGTACTGTAATCTCAGTACTCAGGAGACTGAGGCAGGAGGATCATTATGAGTTCAATACCATCTTGGGCTATAAAGTGAGCTCAAGGCCAGCCTGAATTGCATAATGAGATGCTGTCTCAAAAAATAATAATAATAATAATAAAAGAAAGACTTAGAAGGTGCAGAGCATTTTGGCAGCACTTTAGGGATATTAGGACTTTAAGAAGAACAAAGCTGAGAATGCTAGAAACAGCTACTTGTGGTACAACAAGCTGTTATGTTATAGGGCAGCAGCCACTCAGCAGCAAGGACAACTGAGTAACGGTCTTGGATTCGCTACTTGCAAACCTCCTGCCAAAAACAGCAACAACAAAAATAATCACAGAGGATATTTGTGGTTTCCATGACATTGCAGGGGGTTTCCTCAAACCATCAACAGTCAGGTTGTAAAGAAAAATCTGTGACAGAGGCCACGAATTCTGAACTGCATCTTTGCAGGAGTGTATTTATACTTGATCCATAATTAAAACATTTAAAATCTCAATTTCTCCAGTGTAAAGCAGATATGTTCATAGATAGATTTGTTCTTTTATTCACTGAATAAATATTTGTGTGGGACTTCACAGCTGTTTGGTACTTTGAATTTAATATCATTTTTGTTCCATTGTTAACAAAATAATGTGTAATGAATGATAAAGTTTGTTACTCCTACTACTTTTACAGTTAAATAGAAATTATATCTTGTTAGCTGGGCATGGTAATGCACAGCTGTATCTCAGCTACCTGGGAAGTTGAGGCAAGAGAAGAAGACCACAAGTTAGAGGCCAGCCCAAGCTCCATAGTAAGGTCTTTCTGCAAATGTATTGTTTCTATAGGTGAACAAAATTTGAATAGATAAATACACTGAACAAAGAAACTGAAAATCTTTTGGAACTATGCGAGATATAAATATTTCTATTAATATTACACAGAGCAAAGTATATTTATATTATGGATATTATTACTATTTTTTTTTTTTTTGGCTGGCTCAGGCTGCCTTAAGAGTATGTCTGATAAGGCATGAGGATCTGGGGATCGAACCACAGTATCCTGAGGCTGACTGCCTTCGCTTAAGCAGGCACTTAAACAACTGAGCTGATGGGTAGGCCCCTATTTTTATATTATGAATCTTTGCATATTAGAATATGAGCTGCATGCTTATAATTCTAGCAATTGGGAGACAGGCAGGAGGATCACTACAAGTTTGAGGCCAACCTAGACTACATATTGAGTTCAAGATCAGCCTGAGCCATAGAGAGACCATGTTTCAATAAATAAATAAGAAAAAGAAGACAAATAGTAACAATATTCCTTACTAAGAGTAAACAGCATATTATGACATGCCTTTCTGAAGCATAAAGCTCTCCCTTTGCCAGCTGATGCAACTCTAAACTAGATATATTTGCAGAAAATATTTTTCCTATTTATATTAATGTGCACAATGGCTTTTCTAAAGGAATATTCATAAATATTACTCCTTTGTTTCCAGAAATGTGTCACAAAAAATCGTAGTAGAAGAATCACCTCCAATGGAAAACACAATAAAAATGTTTCCTCTGATAGAATTCAAAACTGTATATGTCGCAGTAAATGAAGAGATATGACTGGAGAATCCGAGCCCCAGGCCATGGTTGGGCTGTTTGGGATTCTCTTCAGCTTGATTAATTCTAGTTCCTTTCGGATGCCAGACAAGCTAACACATGATTGAACTCACTTCTCATGTGCAGCCCACATGCACAGCATGAGAAGGAACCCGTGGCTCCTTGCTGCCCCACTTCAAGCGGGACCTGGGACCTGGTGTGGGTGCTGGGCAAGGGCTGCGTTTTAAGGTCCGAGTCCTTCAAATAAAGGATTAGGATTATGTGTCCATCAAATCACACACACACACACACACACACACACACACACACACACCACAAACACCTCCATTCCAAATACAAGATAGAGGGAGAGAGGAAGGGAGGGAGGGAAAGACAATAGACAAAAGGAACCAAGGTGTGTTATATATGGTTACACATGCCCCGCAAGGAATGAATGTAAGTATCATTATTATATACTCAAATGTCTATTAATTTTTTAAAATGAAGCCAATGCTGTGGCCCTAAATCTAATTCCAGCACTCAGGAGGCCCAGGCAGGTGTATTCCGAATTTAGCTTAGTGAGACTAAGCTTCAACAGCAACAAGAGAAGCAAACAAAGCTGCATGCACTAAAAAGAAACTCGCTGAGATCAGCAAGACTCAAAAAGAGAATGTTGTGCGGCCAGGATGAATATTGTGGTTCTGCTTTAAAGAGCAGAAAGCAGGTTCATAAACTCAGTTCTCAGCATGCTTCCCCTCTGTGCCCTCGGTGTCACTGAGAAGAAAGATTAGTATTTTTTAATGCACCACTGCTCTTCACCCTGCGGTGGCTGACCAGTTTGCAGTTGGTGACAATGTGTGTGGCCAAAATTGTGTTCATCCTGCTCCTCTCAAAGTCAACATTATTTTCACAGTCTGATGCTCCTAGAATCACTTAGCACTTTTGTACTCTGAATTTCTTCACAGATATTTCCCTCTTCTATGGCATAAGAGCAGTGTTGAAGTTCTACCAAATATTGTCTTATCAATGTATCAGTGGCCTCTCTGGACTCTGTTAATATGCTTTATTTCCATTTAATGGAGAAATGAGCTGTGTCTTTTGTTGGGAACCCCTGACATAACACAGGGGAAAATCTTAAAACTATTTCTTCATGGTAAAATGGAAAAATGATGCTTCCTCGTCTGTCTCAAAGCCAATGAACTCTATCATCAATAATCAGTAGCCAAACTTACTAAGTAATACTGCTTGATATACCCCATCTCCTGACTTACCACCCACCAAATGCTGGACTAGATCTAAATCTGAGGTCCTTAGACTACTCTTCCCTTCCCTTCCCTTCCCTTCCCTTCCCTTCCCTTCCCTTCCTTTCCTCCCCTCTCCTCTTCTCTTTTCTCCCCAGCTTCCCTCTAGCACCCACAAAACCACCAGCCTTTGAAAATAAATGAAGAACAGGAAGAGGGCTTCTAGAGTTCCCCCCACCTATCTTACTCTCAGCACTAGTAAGTTATTTCTTTATCTCTGGGTTATTGCTCTCAACAACAATGCCAAGATACTTAAGAATGAAAAAAGAAAGCACTAGAGTCCAGCTACCAGGCAGAGAAGGAAGACAAAGTGGACCTGTGCCCCTGGAAGACAAGGGAGGTTCTGCTGGAAGCTCTTCAGCTTTGAAAAGAGCAAACTTTTGTGGCAGTAACCCAACCAGGCTTGATGCGAGAAGCAGATCAAAGAAACTAAAAACCAAGTGGGTGGTTGAATTATTTATGATGATGCTAGTGGTGTATTGATCAGAGGCGAGTATTTTCTCCTAAGCGTACCCCCCTGCATATCGACAGCAGCTGCCATCACCTGAGGAAATGAACCCGAGTGGATGGGGTGCTGGGTAGGTCCCTCATTAAAAGAACACTGTTTATCCAATATGGGCCCCCCATATCTAATGGCAAACTGATGGTGCTTTTGCATATCTTATTTCCTAGGAAAGAAATGGTGTATCATGTCACTCTGAATCCTGAAGGAAAGAAAGGTTTGGTTCTACCTCCAAGATTATGTTACCACAGCAACCAAAGACGCAGTACAAAACTGAAGTTTCAAAATGTGGAATGGATTTAGCGGACCCATTTTCAGAATGTTACTTAGGTGACTGACTGCTGAATCACCACGGCCAGGCCCACAGGAAGTGGTCAGTCATGTACCATGGGATATTTTAACGATGGAGTATTGTTGGCATCTTGGCACCTTGCTCTTTGGCCACTGAAGGCCATGTGGCCTGTGGCAAGGCTTAGAAGGCAACTGGCTCTCCAGGTGCCCTGGGCTGGCTGTCTTGGGCAAAGTCTTGCTTGCCAGAGTGATAACTTATATTTCCCTGAGGCTGGGGCTGGTGTAGGATACATACACACACAGTTCAAGCTTTGCCACTGGGGACACTGTGAAAACGGGACTGCCATTTTGTTCATACACGATCTCAAGGCATTAGCAACTAGCCTGTTTGGGCTAAGAATCTGTGTGATAGATCTCTCAAGGAAAGAAACTTTTTTTTTGGCTTTTTAAAACTGGGTCTCGCTATGCAGCTCATGCTAGCCTTGAGCTCATTTGCAGCCCAGGCTGGTCTTGAACTTGCAATAATCCTGCTGTCACAGCCTCCTGGGATTACAGGCATGTGCCACTATGTCTGGCCAGAAAAAAGAAACTCTAAAAAGATGTAGTGTCCTTTTCATCCCAAGGGAAAAAAAACTTGGAAAGAAAATTTTTGTTCCTAATACTACTGAGGTAACCACTCTACTTAGGGGTCAGAGAACAGTACTGTTCTCAGATAGAGGAGAAAAAATATTGGTAGCTGAAGAAATTAGTTGATTCCAAGAAAACATTCTATGAATTCATCCTAAATGATTGTTTGAAAACTGACCAGGAAAATGGTATTAGGACATAGCCAGCTTTGCCTGAAGTGTCGCCTTTCTTTCTAGGAGTAAACATTTTATGAAATTAAAATTTTAAAAATTAATGAAAAACAATTAAAAGTTAGGTGTGCCTACTTTTCTGATACCATTTACACTTTTTAAGGAGTACTAAACATAACCAGATTTCAGCAAAAGCCTAAGATGGTATCATTTTGGGTCTTGGATCAAAAAGAAGATGAGATCCCATATCAAGGGATCTATCTTCCCATCCCAAATTTTTACAAATCATAGATATTCTTATTTTTAAATCCATGGAAGTACTAGAAACAGAGGAAACACTGGATGGGCATAACTTATTATAAGGAATTCCTGAAATATTCCAGGTAGATGGAAAATTTTTCTCCAGGTAGAGAAAAGCCACCATCTGAAACTGAATGACTTCAAATAATCTGTTAACTCAGAGCAGACAAAGGTAACAGGAAGAGCCTTCACTGCAGAAAATGTGACCTGTGCACCTGACAGCAAAAATGCAGACAAATCCATGGACATGTAAGGAGGTGGTGATAGGTGCTGGCCCTTGGATGAATTGCTGAATGATTATGGTGCTCATCCAGTATGGCTGAAGCCCTTAAAACAACACCTCATCTTCCCAGAAACCATCTGCCCACTTCCCCAACTCAGCCCAGGCTGCAGTTTCCTTTTGCCTTTCCCGCCCCCTCAGGGAAGGCCCCAGTCAGCTCCTCAGGTGTATCTAAACATCCTCCTCAAACCCCACCCCTGGAAAAAGGCCATAAAAGCCTCAGCCTCCCTCTGTTCCAATCCAGAGAATTCCTTATCTTCTCAGATTCTCTCCATGTCCTCCAAGATAATAAGCCCCTTTCCCTTTTTCCTTCTACCTGTTTCTCTGCTGCAACACCATCGAAAACCTGTCAGGTGGAACACATCAATAGAATTATTTATCATACCCGAGCAGAACATATGCCAGCAGACATTCACAACTGGAGAGACCAATGTAATTCATTCTATTACTAGATTTAAAAACATGATGCCTTGCCAGTCCTGCCCCTGGGTTGTGCTGAGCCCTCAGGGAGACAAGGCATGTTGGCACACACCCGTACTCCCAGCACTGGGGAGGCTGAAAAGAGGAGAATCATGAGTCCCAGCTGCGTAATGAGATCCTGCACCAAATACAGAAATTAAAATAAATAAATATTAAAAACAAAAAAAAAAATGGAAATCACAGTCATATAAATAGATGTTCCATACTGGCATTTCATAAAATATCTCATAAAATGATTTTTTGCACACTAGGTTTAAGAAAAACTTCTGAGCCTGATAAAGTATTTAGTAAATGCAGTCCTCTGCTACAGATGAATTATTACAATGTTTCAGTTCAAGTAAAAAATAAGACAAGAATGGCTGTATCACTTCTGTCATTAAACATTATGCTGGAAGTTACAGCACAGAGGCCAAGAACAAAAGACCTCCGAACATTTGTAAAGGAGATGAAAACTGGCCTGTGTGTACTTCCCAATGATATATGAGAACATTTTAAAATATGCTACGACAGTCAACTAACAAACTATTAAAAAATAATGAGAGCTCCACAGGATAATCAGAAACAAAATAGACAAACCACTGCCTCCCTAGTGACTAGCTATCTGGGTAAAGGCTATGAATTAAAAAAACGGATCCCAAAAGGTTTGTAAAGATAATACTTAAGACTATCTCTGAAGAATATAGGTAGAGGAGACAACTTCGATAAACATACATGTTATGCTTTGGATCAGAAAATAGCACATATAAATATTTCTCTTTCTTTTACAAGTTAATCTGTGAATCAGAAAAAAGAAAATCAGCTTACAAATGCCAAGGATTGTCCAGGAAACTTTCAAGTTAATTCTAAAGTTAATTCCAAAGTGAAGTGCACAAGAATACCCAAGAGAATTTCTAAAGCAAGAGAAATGGTCTACCATATCAAAAAATGAAGTTAAACAATTAGAACAATCCAAATAGACAAAGAGATTGATAATATAAAAAAGAAGGGCCAAGGAGATGGCTCAGTAGAATGAGTACTTCCATGGCAAGTGCGAGGGCCTGAGTTTAACCCCCGGTTCCACCAAGAATAAAAAAAAAGCAGAAAAAGAAAAATCTAGGGAAAGAGCCAGTACATTCCATGTGATATTTGTTTACCAAATATAAAAGTGACATTTCAATCAGTGCTGAAAGGGGGGAGCAATCAAATGGTGATAAGAAAAATCTCTATGCATCAAAAGATTGAAGTTTTTGAGAACGTCTTAGTCATTTTCCGATCACTTTGCAAAATATCTGACACCTGCAATTTACAGAGTGGTTTGTTTGGGCTCCTGGTTCAGTCCATGGTCAGCTGTCCCCAAGGTGGAAATGGTACAGAAGAGGGGTACAGCAGAGGATGACTCACATCAAGCCACAGGAAGCAGAGGGACAGGAAGCAGCCGGGGACACGAGTACACCCTTCCAGGCAGGGTCCCCAGTGAGCCGCCTCCACCCAGGCCCCTCCTGTTACAGCTGCCAAGAAAGCAAGTGCCTTTCAAAGCCTCACCTCTGAACACTTCAGGCTTGGGGGGAGGGAACATCTACATCTAAACCATAACAGAGGGAGACTGGGAGAATATGTTTGAAGCATGTATGACAGACAAAGGACACAGTTAAGAATAGATAAAGAACTGCCTTTATGAAGGGAAAAAAATAAAGGGGAAAAAAAGAGAGAAATGGGCAAAGGATATACATGATTTATAAAAGAGGAAAAATAAATACCAATAAAGAAGCCCAGTGTGGTGGCACACACCTGTAATCTCAGCACTTGGGAGACTGAAGGAATAGGAGTGCTGTGAGTTTGAGGCCATCCTGGGTTACAAAGTAAGGTGAAGGCCAGTATGAATTGCAGAGTAAAACCCTGTCTCAAAAGACTAAATAAATAAATATCACTAAACATAAAAAAGCTCACACCCACAAAAGCAGTAAGAAAAATAAAATGAGGCATCTTCATTTATGAGTATCAGAAATTGATAATACCTGTTTTTCAGGTGAATGTAGAAAATATATATTTTCAGCAATGATGGCAACCACTATGAAGTGGCTCTGAGCAGGACTTAAATTAGCAGATTGAGTTTCCATGTTTAGCTGCAGTGAAGGGCTTCCTGGATTTAGCATAGATCTCCTAAACTAACATAATGTCTTACTTGAAAAAGCCTTTGAGTGGACCTCAAGGTCCTTGAGGGGTCCTACTCAGATTCCTGCCTTTTTTCAGTAGTCCCCATCTTTCCTTGATGACCAAATAAATACCAGCTACCCACAGAAGATCTTTGTCTTAGTCCTTGGACAGTCTCCAATTCTGTTAGAGGGTTTTGATCCTCCTGGCATGCTAAAATCATAACACTTGACTCTTTTATTTAAGCCTTTGATGTACACTCATTTGGGAGATTATGGGTGTAATCAATTGGCAATAATTAAGGAATGATATTAACACATTACAAGAACTTTTGGAGGGCCGGCCAAATAGCTCAGTGGATTAAAGCGTGCTGTGTGATTGAGACTGGGTGTGGTGGTGCGCGCCTGTAATCCCAGCACTTGGGAGACTTTAAACAGGATCAATACAAATCCAATCTACACAGTGAGACCCTGTACACCCTGTCAAACAAAAACAAGAACATTTGGTTTTGGATACAGAAAATATTATTTTGAAGGACAATTTGGCAGTCCAGATTGCAACGTTAGTAAAACCCAATCTACTTTTGAGTAACTATTCAAAGAAGGAACCTCTTAAGGAGACCTGTGTCAGTATGTTAGTTGTAGCACTGTTTATAATGTTAAAAATGGGAATGTTAGTGAGAAAAACATGCAAGTATATACACAGGATGGCTGAAATGATTGTAGTAATCATTTCCATTATTGACGACAGTCAATATTTAGATTTTCACCTTGACTAACTCTATGCTGGTATCTGCTATCTAAGCAATGATGTGGAGAACACCAATGTGTAATACAAAATCATGCTTGGGCTGGCAAGATGGCTTAATGGTTAAAGTGCCTGCTTAGGCAAGCAAAGGGAACACTGCTAGATCCCCAGCACCACATGCAGTGCCATGCCAGCCCCGGGGCAGGCTGAGCAAAGCATATCTATGTATCATGCTTGAATACCTTTCACTTTGGTTTTCTAAATATGTACTGTTTCTAGTGTCTCATCAATTATTATTATACTCTTGTTAAAATAATTTTTTAAAGTAAAAAGACAAAAAATTAAGTTTTCTTGAAAGCAAGTAGTAATATTCAATTATTTGTTGAAACTTGCATAACTATATCTGTTAATCTGAGCAACAGATTTGATGGCAAAAATAGATAACAGAACAACCATTGTTAATTAGCTATTCTTGTTTTGAAAATCAATAACATATGTGTTGTATCTTACCCCATTTCTGTCTTTGTTTCTGCTGTTTTTGCTTTTGTTTTTAGTCTCCAAATTAAAATAAAATAAAATTTTTAAAAAGAACTAAGCTTACAGAGTAAGCAGAGAAATAAAATATTTTTGCAAAGCCAAAAAAAATGGAAATGTTTTCAATATTCTATTATCTTGTAACGTATGTCCGAACTTCATTATGTTTTATTGCTAAATAATAGTCCACTTTAGGTTTACACAAACTGTATTTTGTTTACCTATTCATCTGTTGGGAGACACTGATATTTCCTAGCTTTTGGCTATTGTGCTATGAAAATGTAATAAATTCTGATACACAAGTATTGTTTAGTCTCTTGTTTTATACTGTGTTGGCCATATAGGGATAGGATTGCTAAGCAATATAGTAATTCTATCGTGTTTAATTTTTTTGAGGAATCACTAAACTGCTTTCCACAGTGATGGCAGCATCATTCTTCATGTCCACTGGTCATGAAGGAGGGCTTTTGCCTCCCAACCTGGTCACCAGTATTGCTCTTCACCTTGTTTTTTATCGTAGCCTCTCTGTAGTTAGAAAGCTGACTAGTTACAGCTGCTCAGTAGCTCAGAAGTTACAACTCTCCTGTAGTGTTGATCCCCATTTCCCTAATGCTAACATGTGCCTATTCAGCTGCCCATTTATGTAAATAAATGTTTACGGGAGTGTATATTGTCACCCTGATTTACTTCTTTTCAGTTTATCTTCTAACAGCAGAGTAGTGACACAAATCTAACATATTTCAAGTTTTTTTAAAAAAGTTTGTGAACTCCTATGCTAGACCATAAAAGTCCTCAGTTATTAAAAAACAGGGAAAGCACTCAAAGAATGTCTGTTCAAAAATAGAATTGGACTACAAACTTCAAAAATAGAGGAAATCTAAAATATTCTGAAAGCTGGAGTACTCTGGAAATTAAACAATACATTTGTAAATAATCCATGAGCCAAAGAAGAGATCATAATGGAGAATTAGAAAATATTTCTCTTTTTTTTTGGAGCAGAGAGAACATTTATTCATGGACTTGTTGGGGTGGCACAGTAGAAGGCTTCAGGAGTGCAAGGCTCATCACCTGCCATGGGGATCGCGATTCAGGACGTATTTCACCCCACGGCCATCAGGTACAAGGCGCTTCTCGGCCACCATGCCTTCAAATTCATCTGCCCTGAACTTGGTGGAGCCGCACTTTCTGAAGACGTGGATCTTCTGACGGACAGGGAACTTAGGCTTGGCCCTGCATGGGGCCTCAGTCACATGTTCCTTGCTCTGCAGCTTGGTGCGGGAGCCATGATACCTGTCCAACGTGCACCCTTGCCCTGCGCCCTGGGGCTTCCCGAAGGCACCCTGGGGCTTCCCCAAGGCGCCCTGACAGCCAGTCTGGAGCCTGTCAGCCCCAGCGCAGGACGACGTCTTGTTGACGAGGATGACGTGGAGCCACACCTGGCTGTGGGAGCTCTTTGCCACCGCTTTTCACCATGTACCTGTTGGCATAAATCCGTGCGGCCTCCGGGGCTGTCGAGGAGAGCTGCTCAGACTCATCAGACACTGCGTGGCCACAGAGTGGGAACTCATCCACTCTTGCTTTCTTCTGCCCCGGGTCAAAGATGCGCATCTTGATAGCAGGGACACCTCGGGAGAAGCGGGACTTTGGGCACAGCTTGTTCTTACAATACCCGTAACACTAGGCCGAAAGACATCCCATGGCAACACAAAGGTCATTGAAGGTGCGCCGAAGGAAAAGAGCTAGAAAATATTTCTTAGTGACAACAAGTATATAACATAACAATATCTATGCACATAACCAATCAATGCAGTAGTGAAAAAACAAAGAGGACTGCTTCCCCCCAAGTCTGGAAGTAAGGCAAGGATCTCTGCCCTTGTCATATCCACTCCATGTTGTAAAGGCGGCTGACCAGAGCAATCAGGAAACAAAAGCAAAGT
The DNA here is from genome assembly GCA_004027165.1 of Ctenomys sociabilis. Taxonomy (NCBI): domain Eukaryota; kingdom Metazoa; phylum Chordata; class Mammalia; order Rodentia; family Ctenomyidae; genus Ctenomys; species Ctenomys sociabilis. The sequence continues at coordinate 775 of PVKA01013785.1, read as the reverse complement.
GCAGGCAAACGAACTATTAAGGCAAGAGCACATTTTCTTTACAGATGTTATAAGACTCTACAAACATACTATAACGGGATTAATGAATTTTGTACCATTGCAAGGTACAACTTCATTACACAAAAAATCAGTTGCTTTGGCAAATGAGCAGCTGGCAGTCACTTGAATTCGCAATGCACAGTTCAAACAGTGAAAGTAAGAAATAAATGTTTGAGCCATCTCCTCCGCCTCCATAACCATCCAGCAGATAAGTATAAAAATGAGGTATATAACGCAGGGCCATAATAGTAAGTTGAGCTGTAAATGGCTATAGTCAACAGCTTCTTCAGATAACTTACTATTATGGAATTCTGGACTGTATTGGATTGTGTCCCCAAGTTCAGGCACCTAAATTGGTTTAATGACAATGGAGTGTTCATCTTTGACAGGTCTAGACAAAAAAAGGTTATACAAAGGAAGAATCATGATGTGTGTGTATAAACAGTACAGTTAGAATAAATATGCTGTGCTTCTGCATAAATCTATGGGAAGCAAGATTTGCACTAATAGTGGTTGGACAAGATATTATGTCAGCTTCTAGTACTATGGACAACCACTAGGAAGATAACAAGGTAGAAAATATTAATTATTGAATCTGTGATATAATTCAGCTATAAAAAATAAAATAAGTATATAGCTACGCTCTTAATTCACTGATTAGAGACATCTGCCATAATAATATATGTAAGTATAATATGTATGCACCTTGTATGATAACAAAACATTATGAAAACAG